>QNTS01000200.1:574519-616346 GCA_003317085.1 Hucho hucho | reverse complement strand
ATAGGCTTCCTACACATAACAACTTGATGTTTCTAAATAGGCTTCCTACACATAACAACTAGATGTTTCTAGATAGGCTTCCTACACATAACAACTAGATGTTTCTAAATAGGCTTCCTACACATAACAACTAGATGTTTCTAAATAGGCTTCCTACACATAACAACTACATGTTTCTAGATAGGCTTCCTACACATAACAACTAGATGTTTCTAGATAGGCTTCCTACACATAACAACTAGATGTTTCTAAATAGGCTTCCTACACATAACAACTAGATGTTTCTAAATAGGCTTCCTACACATAACAACTTGATGTTTCTAAATAGGCTTACTGACATCTTTCATTCAATGGGCATCGCACATGTCTAAAGTTTTTTACAGGAGCTCGACATACATTTTACCCAAAAACTGCTCCCAAAAGTGATATTCTAATATAACATTGGTGATATGCTATTCTATTGATTAGAATACTGGGTGCCTCCGCAGGCTAAATCCATGCCATAGACAACTGCCCTACTGCTAAGACCAGATTTTGATCTGTCTTTAATATCCCCACAGCTCTGACTGAAATTGGCACTATAGCGCACATTTTTAAGGACACACCTCAAATATTTCCACCCCTCCCACCTCAGTGCAAGTGAGCTGATATAAGACAGGTAAATTACTGACCCTTGCGCAACTGTTTGAAAAGAGCAGAGTGCCTGCTTTAAGAAGCTGAAATGGCAAAATATTGTGCATTTGAGAATTGCGCTGGGTTAACGGCAGCCGAAAATAGAGCCCTACACCTTTACGAGGCTGTCATCGTGACATGTGCTGTGTCACGTACCATTATGTTCCTTAGCTGGGTTTATGGTCAGGGATGCCCTTGAAAGCTAGTTTACCACTTGAGACAGATAGACTGTGACATGGTGCCATGATTTTAAAGGTCAACGAGAGACCGTTAAACTTCCTAAGTATATGGTAATGGCGGTACGTAAAAATCTCTTGCCACCCCAAACTTGATGTGTACCCCATTTTTATTTTTATTACTGCACTGTGCTTTTCCCTTGCATATCAACTGTATATTCCAACCAAACCTTGTAAGGCAGATGACAAGATTTGCCATACCTGCAAAGCAAATGTGATTTCATATAACAAAATGGTTTGTTGGACCTTCACTGTACCTTTGCTGCTGAGGAATTGGCATTGGTCAGAAAAGTTAGACTGATGCCAGTTCCACTTGTGATTACACACTCAGTGGAGTTTTCCTTATTTAAACTTGTTCTGAGGGCAGCTTTGCCTTGAGGGCAGGACAGAAGACAGCCCTTACTGTCAATAACACACCCACCCCTCACTAGCTTGTCAGCTGTCTTGTAGAGGGGCAGGTACTAGCAGCCTGCACCTGTCATGTCATTTGTCAATCAGTCCCAAGGCCAATCAACAGGTAGCTGATTGGCATCTACAGCTGCCAGTCGCAATCCCTACACATCATAGTAGAGGAAAACTGCCAAACACAGCTGTCAAATTATTCTAATAGTTTGCTCTATGGGGGGAACATGATGTCCATACGTTATGTGCAGATATAATGTAAAATGAACGTGGCCACAAGCCAAATAAAATTCATGTAAGTGTTAATGATTATTTGAAGGCAGCTTCAATGGCTTTATGTAATACTTTATGCGAGACTGACCAGAATTGCAAAGGTAGTTCCTCAATCTGTGTATATCGTATCCATTTGCTTGGCATTACTCCCAAACTTCTCCGTTTTTTTCTCTTGCTGGTCAGCTGGTGTTGAGCTGAATTGATATTCCCTGGAGGCCTGGGGTTTGTTCGCTGTCGGGGGCCCAGCAATCAAAGCCAGGGCCCAGGAAGGCCAGGGAGAGGGCTGTGTGTGCAGCTGCTGATGGCATCTGATGGGAGATCTGTTCTGCCATTTCCACTCAATTGGGGAACACTGCTACAGACCTTGTTCTATTATTCACCAGGTTATGGTAATGTTGAAATAGCCCCTTATCGGGATGACAGTGCTACATAGCTGAGAAATATTGAAATAAACAGTCTTAAAAAGGGGTAGGGGGCTTCTGCACAGCAGTACATCTCCTTCAAGGTGCTGTTTCTGGCAGGGTTTAGATATTATTTTGAGATGTTGGTTTATTCTCTAAATAATGGCATGAATTCATTTGATGTTTATGCGTTTCTTCAATTTCTATTTGAGTGAGGTGTCAAAACTTTGAAAAATAAAAGCACCTGTAACATTTTCATTAGCATTTCACATCCTCAGAGCATTGTTGTTAAATTGAAAATATTTTATATTTGGTGATAATGCAACCAAATGTTTTCTTGTTCCTCTGTTTCAGAACCGAATGGATAAAAAATACATCCTGATATGGCAAGATTCTCCATGGGCAGGCACCTTCATTTTGCTAGTATTGAGAGAGATGTTGTCTTTACTGGCACCTGATTTATCCAATGAGATTGCAATGGGAGCCTCAGCAAATGGGTGTCAAATTGGAGGAGAGAAATCCATTAAACAATGGAGTAACGTTTTACTAAAGGTAAGGCATGTTGCTTTACATAATTAAGAAATATTTTCTTATTTTATTTCAGAACTTGTGGCATTTTTCAATATCGAGCCTATTAATTATGTTATGTCTTCAGTCATATGGGCCTGCAGCCTAAGACTTGAGCTCTTATTTATAATGAGACACAGATGTCAGGCAGATAACAGTATGTCTGTGAGCAGTGCTGCATTTCCTCCTCTCTTCATCATCATCATATAGACTAGCCCATGGTTAGGTGTGGTCTTTCAAATGGTTTTCTTCACCGAGAGAATAGAGCATTCTATTACTAGCACACCACTCTGCTGTTGTTTCTGTATCTCTTCTGAACATATTTCTTGGAAATGTTATACACTGCTTGTTGTGCAGTCATATGTAGACACTCCAGATAATAAATGCTTATACCATGGCAATGTTTGAATGCTCGTTTCTGATTGGCTTGAAGGGCATTCTAGAGTGTGCATTATTTCCCTATGGCGCACGTTAGAATTTTGAAAACAAAAGTGAATTGAAAACATGAATGGCATTGTTGAATTTGATTTTCATAATAGAAAGCTAGGACTGATGGTTTGGTTAGCTAAACTAGGAAGACTGTTTGGTTACCATCTAGTAAACTTGCTAGCTACTTCAGTGGATGTTAAACACATTTCTAGCAGCAAATTAACATGTCTAGCGGCAAATGTGTTAAATTACAGCCATGGTATAAAAGGGACAATCAACTCGTTGCTCTACGCGTTCTCTGGAAAATAATGCAATTCTGTGGAAGGTCAGTTCCACTCCGCTAGTGTGTCGTTCATTAGTTTCCATAGAATGCATAGCCTCTTATCCCTTACATAATGAATACATGTACATGTGTCATAGAGGAGGTGTGATTAGTGCAGGGGCACTGCACTCCAAGTCACTCTATGTTGACAGACAATTCCTCTAGTCAGCCATTCTGTGTCATTTGAGACCTCTGGCATGCTGTGTGCCCTTGTGGCTACAACGGTTGAATAATAGTGCACTTGAATGCAACTGCAAGGGCTTCATCAGGAAATTTTCACAGAGGCAATTCTCTATAGGAGGAGAGAGAAAGTTCTGACTTAAAGAAATGTATGTCACTGTAGTTTACAACTTGTCCTCATGGAAATTACATTTGCATGACAAATCACAACTTTAATGTCTCACAGAAGGGATAAACAAAACGTTTCATGTGTGTGCCTATAGTACCCCTTGGGGTGAGTGTATGTCCCCTAAAAGTGGACTTCTAAATATTGGCATGTTGGAGAAATAAAGCAAATTAGAAGTGTTATGGATGTTAAATTAAATGGACACACTTTTTGGGGAGACTGATGCTGCGCATCCCAAGTGGCACAGCGGTCTAAGGCACTGCATCGCAGTGCTAGCTGTGTCACTACAGATCCTGGCTCGATTCCAGGCTGTGGGTGTGGCTGGCTTCCGGGTTAAGCGAGCATTGTGTCAAGAAACTCTCGACCTTCGCCTCTCCCGAGTCCGTACGGGAGTTGTAGCAATGGGACAAGACTGTAACTACCAGCTGGATATCACGAAAAAGGGGTCAAAAAATATAACAAAAATAATAATAAAAAAAGGCAGCCTGAATAGAATACAAGGCCAGGCACCACCTTTTTTTAAATCTTTAAACATATACAGCTTTCCTCCAGTGTTAGTTATGAAGATGAGATGTTAATGAAGCAATGTATCAACAATTTCAACAAAAAACATTTACAGCAATCTTCCTCTTGTGTATATACAGAAAAAAACAATTGATTTTATAACACAAAAATGTGATAAATACAATTTAAAAAAAATGGCAACAATAGATATTCACCAATGTTTCACTGCCTTATTAGGCAACAATTGAAAAACAAATAATTCCTTGATAGCCCTAAACCACAGTTATAAGCATCTGGTTCCTAATGGTAACAGACAGTGTGTACAGTGTGTACCCGCTGAATGTAGACACAAATATAAGATGTTTTTGTATATTTTTTTGTTGTTGAAATATTGTAACAAAATATGCACTTGAAACAATATCCATGTGCTTGTATTGCCGATCCACTTTTTTCTATTTTTTCTATTTGAAAAAGACAAACAAATTGTTGATACACTCTTCTCATCTTTCTATCTAAAAAAAACAGCACTGCATTTTTGTATGAGAAATCAGAATATATTTCCCAAGAGAATCTTATCTAGAACACATCATTTTCAAGATATCAACAATTACTTCAGGGCAAGTCTGAAGAATACTTCTCAGAACAAGCAGACAAAATGTGGTGAATTCACAAGCTTCTGAAGCTAAGATATGATACATCAATATCCATCACATCCACAACCGTTATGGATGTTAAGGATATCATTGCGCTGAAAAAGGATACTCATAATGAAATGTAAGAAACCAATTATAGACCATATGAAACCTTGTTGAAAGTTGGCTTTACAGAGAAAGTTTCAAGATGATCCAATGTATGGTGCATATTTTACAAAAGCTTTTCCTGGATGGATGTTACATTGCCTGTCCCAGTCACCCCACTATCTTTATAAGATAGTAGAACATGAAAGAAAACTTTGGTCTGAATTGCTTCATTAACATCTTCATAACTAACACTGGAGGACAGCTGTGAGTGGAAAAACAAGCTCTGTGAGCCCTTTCTGAAAAGCCTTTTTTTTAGACTTGGCAGCCTACTCTGTAATGGTCCAAATTCAGGCAATTTCCTACATAAACTGGTAAAATAAAGCTTGAACTGCAACATATAGAATAATTATCAACGTGGTTTCATTTGGAAATGACTAACTTTATTTGTACATGGTCAGGTTGACCTTCCCACAGAATCACCCTTATCTTATTTGTATTGCACAGTGGTGTATATTGAAGCACACCATGGTGGCATAAAATCTGCACTTCAAAGACAAGACTCAAAAGAATATAACAAGAATTGACCCTTCATACGACTTATTTCTCAGAGAGTCTTTCCTATTTGTCCATCTTACTTTAAAAAACAATAAAACATTTATTGACCTGATATGAAGAGTTAGAGAAAAAAAGGATGAGGTCACTGAATTCTCAGAAGAAGATGGCTCCAGGCCAATCATATGAAGTAGATCATTAACAATGCATGACACACACCTTACTGTTGTTACATTTTTTGCCATTGGAGGTGAAAGAGTTTATGAACAAGAAAAGATAACTTGAGAAATACCAGCAAATAGCTTGATCAAGGTCAAAACACATTTGTATTTTGTAAGTGCACACAAAAATTCAGACCAATGAGAAATAATTTTGAAAATAATTATAATTATTTTTGGTTGACAAATGTGTCATTAATTGAATAGAAATTACAGTTGAAGTTGGAAGTTTACATACACCTTAGCCAAATTACATTTAAACTCAGTTTTTCATAATTCCTGACATTTAATCCTAGTAAAAATTCCCTGTTTTAGGTCACTTTATTTTAAGAATGTGAAATGTCAGAATAATTTTGTTCAGCTTTTATTTCTTTCATCACATTCCCAGTGGGTCAGAAGTTTACATACACTCAATTAGTATTTGGTAGCATTGCCTTTAAAATTGTTTATCTTGGGACAAACGTTTCTGGTAGCCTTCCACAAGCTTCCCACAATAAGTTGGGTGAATTTTGGCCCATTCCTCCTGACAGAGCTGGTGTAACTGAGTCAGGTTTGTAGACCTCCTTGCTCGCACACGCTTTTTCAGTTCTGCCCACACATTTTCTATAGGATTGAGGTCAGGGCTTTGTGATGGCCACTCCAATACCTTGACCTTGACTTTGTTGTCCTTAAGCCATTTTGCCACAACTTTGGAAGTATGCTTGGGGTCATTGTCCATTTGGAAGACCCATTTGCGACCAAGCTTTAACTTCCTGACTGATGTCTTGAGATGTTGCTTCAATATATCCACATAATTTTCCTACCTCATGATGCCATCTATTTAGTGAAGGGCACCAGTCCCTCCTGCAGCAAAGCACCCCTACAACATGATGTTGCCACCCCCGTGCTTCACGGTTGGGATGGTGTTCTTCGGCTTGCAAGCCTCCCCCTTTTTCCTCCAAACATAACGATAGTCCTTATGGCCAAACAGTTCTATTTTTGTTTCATCAGACCAAAGGACATTTTTCCAAAAAGTACGAGCTTTGTCCCCATGTGCAGTTGCAAACTGTAGTCTGGCTTTTTTATGGCGGTTTTGGAGCAGTGGCTTCTTCCTTGCTGAGCGGCCTTTCAGGTTATATTGATATAGGACTCGTATTACTGTGGATATATATACTTTTGTACTTGTTTCCTCCAGCATTTTCATAAGGTCCTTTGCTGTTGTTCTGGGATTGATTTGCACTTTTTGCACCAAAGTACGTTCATCTCTAGGAGACACAACGCGTCTCCTTCCTGAGCGGTATGACGGCTGCGTGGTTCCATGGTGTTTATACTTGCGTACTATTATTTGCACAGATGAACATGGTACCTTCAGGCGTTTGGAAATTGCTCCCAATGATGAACCAGACTTGTGGAGGTCTACAATTTTTTTTTCTGAGGTCTTGGCTGATTTATTTTTATTTTACAATGATGTCAAGCAAAGAGGCACTGAGTTTGAAGGAAGGCCTTGAAATACATCCACTCAAATTATGTCAATAAGCCTATCAGAAGCTTCTAAAGCCATGACATAATTTTCTGGAATTTTTCAAGTTGTTTAAAGGCACAGTCAACTTAGTGTATGTAAACTTCTGACCCACTGGAATTGTGATACAGTGAATTATAAGTGAAATAATCTGTCTGTAAACAATTGTTTGAAAAATGTCTTGTGTCATGCACAAAGTAGATGTCCTAACCGACTTGCCAAAACTATAGTTTGTTAACAAGAAATTTGTGGAGTGGTTGAAAAACCTTTAATGACTCCAACCTAAGTGCATGTAAACTTAGGACTTCAACTGTACATTTCCCTCCACGTGGGCCAGCCCACTACCAATTAGAGTTCTAGCCAATGAGCTCTAGCCCCTCACATTTGAGTGACAGCTAGGAAGAGGCCTGCCCAGCATTATCCAATGAGATTGCAGGGCAGGCCCAACGGCACAGTGGACACAGGAGAGAGAGAGAGAAATTACTTAGTGCACATATCTGCACATATGTGGCTAGTACCAATTTTCGGGGGCCACTTTTGGCTCTTGAGGGATACTTTCAGAACTACTGGCTAAAAAGTATGCAAAAGTACACAGAGAATCTCTTTAATAAAATGTGTCTTGAAGCACATACAGTCATATCTAACCTCAGCCAGGTTACAACAACACTGGGTGTAACTAAGTATACCTCAAGATGTTGTTTACTCTGATCATTTTACACAACACCAGGACCTCCAATTCCTGAAGGGCTGCACATATACCAGATTTGTGTTGGCTCATTCAGTTGCAGTGCAGGTGTAAATCCCCCCTAAAATATAATGTAGTTGAAAAATATGTACAGTCATTCTCTGTACTGAATTATCTAATCTAATCAAACCATCAAGACCAGTAATGGCTTTCTGCATTCCAATGGCCTTTGATCTCAGTACAGTAAAGCCATGAGATTACAGACCTGATTGTTTTTTGGAATGTGCAGCTAGTTTGCAGGTCTAGATCAACACACAATGTGTGATACACAGTCAAAACACATATTGCCCTTGCAAATATACATTCCAGTAAAAATACATGTTAATTCTTACTCCCTTGTGTATTTCTTAAAGGGGGCTAAAGATTTGAATAGCAAGTTGAAAGGCACCTGCATGAACTTTTGTCTAAGCATTTCTATCCTTTGGTCAGGTGGAGGAATACAATCACAGGCATACCTTTGATCTTTATCTCTTTACAAGCTGTGAGAAGGGAGCTAGAAGAGTTAAAGAGTACCATCATACCACCCTGCATTTCTCTTTGGTAAACTCCGGCAGAGCTGATAGAATTAAATGATAAGATACAATCATTCATTGGCTGTTGTAATGTAGAGGACATATGGTGATAATAGACCTCTCTCTCTGGCTCTCTTCTTGTGTGACATTCAAGGTAGATAAGCTGCACTCCACGTTCATATTCCCTGTGTGTTGATATTGCTGTTTCACGTACATTTTCAAAGTGAACTAACTACAGTACAGTGGCAGCAGGCAAACACAATAACTCCATTCTTCATTATTCTGTGCCAGCCCTACACGTTAAAGAACAGGGGGAAAGGACAACCACATTAAATTATTACTTGCCTTTTTGAATCTATATTCTCAAAACAGTTCCTTGGCAACAGTTCTTGTAAAAATATTGTAAATAGCATTCGTAAAGAGAAAGGTGGTCTACTGTCTCTTATTGCCACATCATCTGCTTTTACATGCGGCATTGTTCATTGTTCTCCTTACAAATGTTATGTTTATCTCTGTAAGAATATCGCTTATACATTTTGTCCCTGATATGAGCGTTTTCATTTCACCCTTTCTGCCAAAGGATTTCCAAATAACGGTCTAGATTTAACGTTATCATTCTAGGCTTTTGATTTGTTTAGATGTTTTGATCAGGATGTCTTCATTATCATCAATACATGTGATAAAATATATTGTCGCCTGGGTAGAGAAAGCCTAGCTACACTATAGAATATTTGAAGAGAATGCACATCATCCCTCTCCCTCCAGTTCAGCCCCCCCAATCCATTTCTTCTACACGCGGCAGTATGTTTTTTGAACGCTCGTGGCGCTGTACATCTTCTGAACCACCACACAGACAGGAGTGAGAGACAGCCATGGAGAGGTGGAGAACGGACTGTTTTCTTTGTTATTTTTAAACTCTTGCTATTCGCATGCTATGACACGATTCACAGTGAGCTATACAAGCAAAAATTCCCGATGCACTCGAAAACGGCAAGTAGGTTTTCACAGGTGAAGTATAGAGCACTTTTTTTTCAGCTCATGGTTTGAGATTGCGGTAGCCGGAGATGATATGTGCCATCGCTTTGCTGTGTGTGCGCGCTAGTCAATTCCGAGATCGAGTGTTCTATCTCTGCTGCGTCTTTTATCGATTCTGAAAAATGGTGGGGTGTTGGTCG
Organism: Hucho hucho; assembly: GCA_003317085.1. Lineage (NCBI taxonomy): Eukaryota > Metazoa > Chordata > Actinopteri > Salmoniformes > Salmonidae > Hucho > Hucho hucho. The sequence continues at coordinate 606,754 of QNTS01000200.1, read as the reverse complement.
TGAACAACTCTGAACATTCATTACCTAAGATACTTACATTTTAGTAGGCAAATAGTGTTGCAAAGTTGTGTACTAGTCGGTCGGCTGCGGAAGGGCCTGGCTGTGTGTACGGAGTTTGTTTCTGCCTCCCCTCCCCCCATCCGTTTCTGCTGCTGTGCTGCTCGTACTCAGAGGCCAAGACATGAATGCAATGAATGTGGGGATCACTTCAAAGCATTAGGGATGGAAGGGAATGGGTGTAGTAATACAGTTACAGTAGCGACTTAGTACACTCTTTGGAAATGTACGTGCGTATTACGAAACTGAAGACCGCAACACAGTATTTGTGAATGTGCGCATGATAATACTTGCACGATCTACGTGTTCACAGTTGGAGGCATATCACAGCCTGTTCTTGATAATGTGATCTTGCTATTTTGGTAAATGTGCTACAACTTAGGCTACATTGTGGTTTAATAGAATTCCAGCATCAATATTGTTACTTTTTTTGTTCCAGTATAACGTCAGCTTCCTACATGTTTGTTACGTTGTTGCTGGAAGGCTATGTTGCTAAGTTAATTGATTCCAACAGTGTTGTTTTGGTATTGTACACAGTGAAAGTTGAGAATGAAAAACGAAGCATACAATGAATTCACACCTAAGCTTTCCCCCTGATTTTTAAATTGAGCCGTTTATTTAAAGTAGTGAAGAGGGGAACTTAGATTTAGGGTTTGATATTGACATGACAAATTGCATATAATGTTGATGATTGCACAAATCATTCTGAGTAGTTGGCTGAACTAATGCCCAGTGGTCAAAGCAGTTGTCATTAGCTAACGTCCACACCTACTGTGTCAATAAAGATCAAATTCTTATTTACAATGAGACCTCTCAGGTAGCAGGCGCAGCACGTATAACACACAAATAGGTTAAACAATATCATAGATACAACAGTTAAAAGTACACACAATGCCCAGCCAGTAAACCAGTCAGTAAGAGAGTAATGTGCAGCATTTAATTAAGAGGCAGTGGGAAAACACATGCAGTTATCAGTTAAAATCAGACAGTGTTTTTAAAAGTACCAGTTGGCTCAAAAGAGCGTAGTTTTAGTGTTTTTTTGAAGCATGGTCCAGTCTCTAGCAGCAGGTAATTGAAAAGCATTTTCACCAAAGATACTGAGTGTCTTGGGGATTGCCAGGTTTATGTAATTGCTGGATCTAAGGTTGTTGTTGGTGGTGCGGAGTCTTAGTAGTGAGCTGCGATAAAGAGAGGTCTTGCCGAGGAGGGATTTGTATATGAATGTGAGCCAGTGGGTTGTATGAAATACTTGTAGGGATGTCCAGTTAATGGATGACTATAAAGTCACAGTGATGGGTTTGGAATGGGGCACTAGTGACAAAGCTCGTGGCAAAGTACATTCAGTTTATTGAGGGTGGACTTTTGGGGCCATATTGTAGATGACATCATCATACTCCAGGAATTGGACCATGGTGTGTTTAGCACTCTGTGTGAATTAAGATTTGTTCTGTTAGAGAAAGCCTGTTCTGGACTTGACCTTTGCTTGAAGATTATTGATGTGTGTGTGTGTGTGTGTGTGTGTGTGTGTGTGTGTGTGTGTGTGTGTGTGTGTGTGTGTGTGTGTGTGTGTGTGTGTGTGTGTGTGTGTGTGTGTGTGTGTGTGTAATGATAGTGCCAGATACCCAGGTATTTATATGAGCTGACATTCTAGGTCAGTTGGTGTCTAGACAGATGAGGACATTCTAGGTTAGTTGTTGTCTAGACAGATGAGGACGTTCTAGGTCAGTTGGTGTCTAGACAGATGAGGACATTCTAGGTCAGTTGGTGTCTAGATAAATGAGGACATTCTAAAGATATTGAGAATCTTGAAATGTAAAATTTTTAAAGAGAAGTACTACTCCTGCTACTAGAATTGAGCGTATCACATTTTTGTGTAGAATCATCATCTCCATCAATGTGAAAAGGAGAGATTGAGGAAAGTTAGTGTTCCATTGCACTGTGATGTGTAAAAGACCCTGTCTGTCCACTCCATAGTTCCCGGACAGCCACAGGGGAGGGCCACTTCCTCCAGGTCTCGGCAGGGACTGAAAATATTGGACTCAAGGTCGTCCTCTGATATGATCAGTCGGAGTGCCTGCCTGGCTGCATTCACCACACACAGCAGCCATGGTCACAGTCATGGCAGATTGGGCTCTGCCTGCACCCCACAGTTCCTCTTTTAACCTCCAGAATGCTCTGCCCTTGTCGCGCTATTTCATGCTCAGGGTTGGCTCCTGCAGTACACTGCTCAGATTTGTGTCTGTCATCAGTGGCCTCAAGTGGAGTTTTTGTTCCCTGTATCCTTTACATGACACATGTCAAACATGCAAGTTTATTTTCAATAGTGGAGAGGGGTCGATGTGCACATCGGTCTCTACTTACAGGAAAAAACAACAAAATAAGAACCTGACAGTATTAAAGAATGGAAGGAAGAGGCACCCTACTACTCGGTGTCCATAACCCTTTTCCGTTCAGTTATTTTCAGCCAACCATTCCAAGTCAGAAATACATTCAATAGGATTGTCACGAAGCAGTTAGGCTATATCTGAAGTAGTGTTCTTTATTTTTTGCTACCTCTGTATTTTATAGAATAGATTTCATTCACACTAACATATAGCCTAGCCGCAGTTCAGAAACCCAACAATAAAAATATGTTCTAGAATCTTCTGATGTTAAGGTATTGCTGTGGGGAATCATTAATGGAACGTGCTAATCTGTGTGAACATATGACACACAGATCACTTTTTCTCGTGAGCATCGATTTCTTCAATGCCCTTTGCTTTAGGGGATATTGAATTTTATTTCTTAGTAGTCCAAATATTTTTTTAACCTTTTAAATGGGTGCTATCTATGTGAACAATGAAATAATTTATGGCATCTCTGTTTTGGCAGGATTTATTTTTGAAATATTAGACTTGTGTGAATTCTAAGCTTAGACATAGATATGCAGTCAGCTTTTATTTTCTCAGAATTTAATGGATTTCCAATTTGTCTCAAACGTTTGTTCTTTTTTACTAAGTTGTCAAAATGAGATAATAAACGTCTGAGTCATTGCCTGTGAATACGTTTACATTTTGTGTGTTTTAAAGCTTCCACTCATGATATATTTTTGTATTTTTCTTACAGGAGAAATTCTTTCACGGTGGCATAAGTAGAGGTGCGGATCTGATAGTTCTGCACTGTGGGCTGAACTGGGACGGGGTGTATGGACGCTGTGAACATGAGCGTGGGTGACAAGGTGGGGGGTTACCTGGTGGATCTAGGGGGCAGCTTCACTGAGGATGCCCCCAGACCCCCGGTCCCTGGGGAGGAAGGAGAGCTGGTGTCCAGCGATGGACGGCCCTACAGCCACGGCTTCTATTCCTTCAAGAGCGAGAGCCTCAAGAACGATGCCTCCACGGCCACGCCCAGACGACCTGACCTGGACCTGGGCTATGAGCCGGAGGGCAGTGCCTCCCCCACGCCACCCTACCTTAAGTGGGCAGAGTCCCTGCACTCCCTCCTGGACGACCAGGATGGTATCCACCTGTTCAGGACGTTCCTCAAGCAGGAGGAATGTGCCGACATGTTGGACTTCTGGTTTGCCTGCACTGGCTTCCGTAAGCTCGAGGCCAACGAGGGCCAGGGCGAGGAGAAGAAGCTGAAACTGGCAAAAGCCATTTATAAAAAGTACATCCTGGACAACAATGGAATAGTCTCGAGACAGATCAAACCGGCCACCAAGAGCTTCATCAAGGACTGTGTGATGAGGCTGCACATTGACCCGGCCATGTTTGACCAGGCTCAGACTGAGATTCAGACTATGATGGAGGAGAACACCTACCCACTGTTCCTCAAGTCGGATATCTATTTGGAATACACCAGGACTGGGGGGGAGAGCCCTAAGCTCTACAGTGACCAGAGCTCTGTCTCTGGGGGTGGGAAGGTTTTACCAGGGTATTTGCCCACGCTGAACGAGGACGAGGAGTGGAGATGTGACCACGAGTTGGAGGAGCAGCAGGAGAGTGATCCCACTCCCAGCAACCGGCTCACTCAGAAGCTGCTTCAGGAGACAGCTTCCCAACGCGTCACCAGCACCAAGAGATTCCAGGACAGTCACGAGTACAGGTAAATCCTCTCCCGACATCCTCTCTCTCTCCAGTCTCTATAACTATCTAGCTTCTCTGTGCAAGTTCTGAATTAGAAATAAACTTGTCCTCCCCCCCTCTGTGCGAGTGCTGCCTGAAGTTGGAGATGAAAAGTGGCTCTGAGTTTAGCACAGCGGACAGCTTAAGATGAGAGGAATGCAGTGTAGGCAGAGGCCTTTAAGTACCTGTGATGGCCAGGCAGTGGCAGGGGTCGAAGGGAGAGCATTTGCTGGTTGTTAGAAGGTGGAGGCAGACGCTCTTTGTGTTCCCCACGCAGGTGTCCTGTGAATGGCAGGCTTTTCTAGTGGAAGAAAGGTTCTCTCAGAGAAAAGCTCAACATGATTTCTCTTTTGACTGTGGAAAATGGAGAAGTCTGGTTTAACTTCAGCAGAAAGTCAAAGGAAGTATTCCCTGTCTAAGGAAATGAACCTGGCACAAAAAAAGGAAGCTCTCCCCATATTTCTCTTCTGGATGACTAAAATATGATTGTAAAAGTACAGTCTTGTTTATCTGTCTTCCATTCTTTAATAAATAGTAATATGATGCTTATGTTATATTTGACAGAAATCTTTGTGTCACAGCCATTTGCGCAGAATGGGATTGTGCGATGTGACTGACTACTTAAAACTCTAATCCTCGTCCTGTTGGAACAGAAACAGCACATCTGGGCTTTTTAGCCCACTATGCAAAGGATTAGGCCCACAAATGTTCCTGCCGAAGTCTGTGAATTAAATATCTATCTTTTTTAAAAGACATATTCACACATCTCTGAATTTGTTAGGTATTTGCTGCTATCATCACCAGTTGTGAGAAGGTATGTGGAGGGATTTTGCGGCTTTATTTAGTCTTGTTCTGAAATATGTAACAACACAGCATTGTTACTTTACAGATGTGCTTAAGGATACTGTATTCACTGTTGGCATTGTCTGGTGCAGAGATTGAAGATTGCAGAATTCTGTCCCTAGAAGTTGACCCACTTTTCTATCAACAGTCTTAGACAAGCCTTGACATATGCAGAAGATGCAGTAGCACTCTGTGCAGAGAATGTGTTGAAGAGTTGTGGTTGCAGGCCTGAAGGACTTGAAATCAGTCTTTTCAATTTGGCTGACTAAGAAGTAACGTTTCCAAGTCTTTGTTTCAGTTTAGGACTAGTGTTGTGATTTTGGAAATAGGTCTACTCAGAAATAGCACATTTAGGCTATTGGCCTATGCTAAGGAATATTGTTTTGTCTGACTTTAGTCTATTTGGATGCTCCGAACAGCATTTGTAGTATAGTTACAGTGTATAGGCCTATATGTTGCCTTTTCTCATTTCCAACTGGCCTATAAGTGTGACAGAATGAAAGACTAGGATATTTTAAAACCACAAACACTCCACCCTACTTCTGATTGTGTATTCTATGGCCCCTGGATATGATTGGCTTTAATTAGTGAGAGCAGTGCATTTTTGAGGTTGTTTTCAAATGACTATTTCATTAGGTCTAGTATTTGGCAGAAATTACAAAAAGATTACCCTCCATTTTTAAATAGCCTTTTAGCATCACCCTTTGGGTTTTTGTGCAACTAAATGTTGCACTAGTCAGATGTCTCTTAATGTGTGAAGACTAGAATCCAGGGAATTAAAAGGGAGCAGCTCTGTAGTGAAGATGAATATGGAGAAAAACTTTTTTTTCTTCTCAGTTGTGTAGTAATGCACAATAAATGTTGCGGGATATTTTTACGTTTTTCTCAGACAAGCAGGTGATGGCCTCAGCCAGCCACTGTTCTTGTAGAGACAAAGCTCTGTGCATCAGGAGGACACGTTAATTTAGTTTTTCAGGACAAGGCTATTCAAAGGTACGGATGATGTTTTGATGGGCTTTCTGAGAGATATGAGTAACGTTTTGGTAAGTTGCTGTTGTATTCTTACTCGTCGGTCGTAAGAAACGTGATAAAGTCATCCATTTACAGCTGCGCACCCACATTGTCATAGCTAAACAGCAGAAAAAATCAACCATGATGAAACCAGTGTTGGTTTGAAAGCATATCTCTCCTCCTGCTCCCTCTCTTTGCTCTCTCTCTCTGTGATTCTGTGAACATTGACATCATGGCTGCTGCTTCAATCATTAGAAGATTCTAGATCATGGGCTTGAGTGCTGCCTGGGAATAATCATCAGAGGCTGCAGTAATCCGAGAGCTGCTTCCATCCATGATCTATCCCTTTCCTCCTCTCAGGCTGAAGCAGGCTGGGCTTAGAGGCTCATAAACAGATGCCTCACTACCAGTCAGTAGGATGGATGGCCATGGTTCAGGTTCTGGTAGGAGGCTGCTATTTTCCATGTGGTGCCCTGAAGAGAGAACGCAGCCAGGTTTTAGAATTGGAAGCCCTGGTTTCTAGGAGGCAGCAGGGGAAGCAGGCTTCCAGGTCAAAGGGAAACCCTGGTAGAAAGGAGGCTTCCTGCTTGGCGCTCGCTCCCCTGCCGTGCACACTCCTTAAAACAGACTGTGGCCTCCTGCAGCTGCCCCTTTCAGTTGCTTTTCCTCTCGCAACGCTCCATCCTTTAAGTGAATCCCACTCATTTGAAACCTTGGCCATAGAACGTGGTCGTTATCCACAACCACGTTGCACCTCAGCCACAAAATGTACATTTCTATGCATTGACGGCTCGTATTGGTTGGACTTGTTTTTGTTTGATAAATGTAGCATGAGGGATGCCGGTTTGGGTTTTGTTCCTCAAAGCAGTTTTTTTAGAGTATCCAGAGCAAAGAAGTGTTCTCCTTAGAGCCTGTTTTGAGAAGTGAATCGATTTTTACTACTCAAGTTTTTTTAGTTTTTTTATTGAGAGGCATTTTTTACTTTAATGAAAACTCACTTTTATTGCAAAATTGCTGACTATTCCAAATGAAGTACTTATCTGACTTCTTTCCCTTGTTTTCTTAGTTGTTCACGTTATGACATTTCATGTTTTGTTAGATTTGGCTTGTAAGCTAAAAGCAAATGTCATGCATGTTCACCATGGGTAATTCAGTAGACTTCCCTTGAAGGACAGATTTATGTAATGGCTTACAGCGCACAGTGCTTATGGACCGAAAATGCAAAAAGGCCATGAGCATCATTTCATGACTAGAGTGCTTTAGTATTAAACTGTAATCTCTTTTCCAGTGATCAAATCTGATAGGACTTATGGTTGCTGGACAGGACAGGGCTCTCTGCTCAGAAAGCATGTCTGTACACATGTTCTTTAAGAAGATTAGACCTATATTTATATCCATGTTATGTTGAATAGGAAGTGAGGCATGTTTCTGTGTTGTTTTTTTCTTGGGGGAAATTTGCCTTCGGGATTGTCGAGGAATAGTCTCTTACTTAATTGCTCTTTGCGGAATAGTTGTACGCCACCCTGATATGGTCCTGGCGGAATGTGACTGCAGTACCACTAGCCTAGGTCCTGTCATTTTATAGCCAATAACCACGTTTCCATTCATAGATTTTATGTGAGTAAAGTCATACAGTATAAAAATAAAATAAAAAACAGCTGTGATGGAAACAGGAAGTTTCAGTACAATTTTATAATCGCTAACAGATAAGTTGTTCGTTTGACATGGTGGTATCTTTTTGTTTCGGTTAAATGTTATTATACGAGAAATGGTGGTGGAAATGCCTTTATGCGCAAATATATAATAGCCATCATATCGAAGTAAACTTGGAGTCACTTGATGACATGGTGTGTGGTCCTCCCACCCAGACTCTGGCACTAAGACCGCACTCAGTCAGCTGTATAAGGAAATATGCAAACAGGAAACCACTCACCCAGAGGCGGCGCTCCTAGTGGCCGGAGACTTTAATGCAGGGAAATTCTACCAAATTTCTATCAACATGATAAATGTGCAACCAGAAGGGAAAAAAATTCTAGATCACCTGTACTCCACACACAGAGACGCGTACCAGAGACGCGTACCAAGCTCCATTTGGTAAATCCGACCACAACTCTATCCTCCTGATTCCTGCTAACAAGCAAAAATTAAAGCAGGAAACACCAGTGACTCGGTCTATAAAAAAGTGGTCAGATGAAGCAGATGCTAAACTACAGGACTGTTTTGCTATCACAGCCTGGAACATGTTCCTTGATTCTTCCGATGGCATTGAGGAGTACACCACATCAGTCACTGACTTTATCAATAAGTGCATCGAGGACGTCGTTCCCACAGTGACTGTACGTACGTACCCCAACCAGATGCCATGGATTACAGGCAACATTCGCACTGAGCTAAAGGGTAGAGCTGCCGCTTTCAAGGTGCGGGACTCTAACCCGGAGGCTTACAAGAAATCCTGCTATGCCCTGCGACGAATCATCAAACAGGCAAAGCGTCAGTACAGGGCTAAGATTTGAATCATACTACACCGGCTCTGACGCTCGTCTTATGTGGCAGGGCTTGCAAACTATTATAGACTACAAAGGGAAGCACAGCCGCGAGCTGCCCAGTGACACGAGCCTACCAGACGAGCTAAATCACTTCTATGCTCGCTTCGAGGCAAGCAACACTGAGGCATACATGAGAGCATCAGCTGTTCCGGACGATTGTGTGATCACGCTATCTGTAGTCGACGTGAGTAAGACCTTTAAACAGGTCAACATACACAAGGCTGCGGGGCCCGACGGATTACCAGGACGTGTGCTCCGGGCATGTGCTGACCAACTGGCAGGTGTCTTCACTGACATTTTCAACATGTCCCTGATTTAGTCTGTAATACCAACATGTTTCAAGCAGACCACCATAGTCCCTGTGCCCAAGAACACAAAGTCTACAGACCCGTAGCACTCACGTCCGTAGCCATGAAGTGCTTTGAAAGGCTGGTAATGGGTCCGTAGCCATGAAGTGCTTTGAAAGGCTGGTAATGGCTCACATCAACACCATTATCCCAGAAACCCTAGACCCACTCCAATTTGCATACCGCCCAAACAGATCCACAGATGATGCAATCTCTATTGCACTCCACACTGTCCTTTCCCACCTGGACAAAAGGAACACTTATGTGAGAATGCTATTCATTGACTACAGCTCAGCGTTCAACACCATAGTACCCTCAAAGCTCATCACTAAGCTAAGGATCCTGGGACTAAACACCTCCCTCTGCAACTGGATCCTGGACTTCCTGACGGGCCGCCACCAGGTGGTGAGGGTAGGTAGCAACACTTCTGCAACGCTGATCCTCAACACTGGAGCCCCTCAGGGGTGCGTGCTCAGTCCCCTCCTGTACTCCCTGTTCACTCACGACTGCATGGCCAGGCATGACTCCAACACCATCATTAAGTTTGCAGACGACACAACAGTGGTAGGCCTGATCACCGACATTGATGCGACAGCCTATAGGGAGGAGGTCAGAGACCTGGCCGGGTGGTGCCAGAATAACAATCTATCCCTCAACGTGACCAAGACTAAGGAGATGATTGTGGACTACAGGAAAAGGAGGACCGAGCACGCCCCCATTCTCATCGACGGGGCTGTAGTGGAGCAGGTTGAGAGCTTCAAGTTCCTTGGTGTCCACATCACCAACAAACTATAATGGTCCAAACACACCAAGACAGACAAAACATATTCCCCCTCAGGAAACTAAAAAGATTTGGCATGGGCCCTGAGATCCTCAAAAGGTTCTACAGCTGCAACATCGAGAGCATCCTGACTGGTTGCATCACTGCCTGGTATGGCAATTGCTCGGCCTCCGACCGCAAGGCGCTACAGAGGGTAGTGCGTACGGCCCAGTATATCACTGGGGCTAAGCTGCCTGCCATCCAGGACCTCTACACCAGGCGGTGTCAGAGGAAGGCCCTAAAAATTGTCAAAGACCCCAGCCACCCCAGTCATAGACTGTTCTCTCTACTTCCGCATGGCAAGCGGTACCGGAGTGCCAAGTCTAGGACCAAAAGGCTTCTCAACAAGCCATAAGACTCCTGAACAGGTAATCAAATGGCTACCCGGACTATTTGCATTGTGTGCCCACCCGCCAACCCCTCTTTTACGCTACTACTACTCTCTGTTCATCATATGCATAGTCACTTTAACCATATCTACATGTATATACTACCTCAATCAGCCTGACTAACCGGTGTCTGTATGTAGCCTCGCTACTTTTATAGTCCCGCTACTGTTTTTTTCAGTCTTTTTTACTGTTGTTTTTTTATTTCTTTACTTACCTATTGTTCACCTAATACCTTTTTTGCACTATTGGTTTGAGCCTGTAAGTAAGCATTTCACTGTAAGGTCTACACCTGTTGTATTCGGCGCAAGTGACAAATAAACGTTGATTTGATTTACCACTTTTATTTTTTTAGTTTGGGCAGAATATGACTAATGATAACCAGTCAGAAGTAGCCTGGGTTTGGTTGGGTCTCTAGTAAGACTGAGAGCTTCAGAGTTCCCAGGGAGGGAGCATGTACTGAACACTTTAGGGATCTTCTTCAGTTTAAAGATGAAGAGAACAGAGGCCTACCCAGATCTATAATTCATGTGAAGGGAGCAGTTTGAGGAGTGTGTTGAGGGAGGTTGAGTCAATGATGGAGGCTGTGGTGATGCGATGCCTCCAATAAGAATTAAATCAGCATCTCTACTGTACCTACCCTTAGAAACCCTCTGAAGGATATTCATTATGACAATGTGGGTGGTTTTGTGTGAAAGGCATGTATTACTACAGAGATACTACAGTAGTCTTATTTGGAAATGTTTCTTTGTTTTAATATCTAAATGACATTTAAATTGTCACTCAGTTCTTATCTGCTCTTATCCAGAATAACTAACAACATCCTTCCCTTTTAATTGCTAAGATAATACAGTGCAATAATCTTTGTAAAATGTACTTACATGTGTTTCATGTGAACCTGAATCTATTGTTTAATGGTGCTAATACACTCATTGATTGTGTTATCATGTGCTATGTGTTGTTAATGACTTTTCCTTAATGCTCTCTCTCTGTATGTTGCGTTTCTTCCAGACGTGTGCCGTGGCGAGAGCCTGTCAAACCGTACTATGTCAACACAGGCTATGCCATGGCCCCTGCCACCAGCGCCAACGACAGCGAGCAGCAGAGCATGTCCAGTGCCAGCGATGTAGACACACTCTCCCTGACAGACAGCAGTGTGTACGTACTCGCACAGCCTCCGCATCACCTCACACTCATGCACACACACAATCGGTCAAACTGTAATAGTACATACCACAAGTAAGTGCTTAATGCCTCGAGAATGAAGTTTAACTTCCCTGTTCCTTGCTGTTCAGCATGAGGACCTTCACAAACAATTTCATGACATGTGAGTGTGTGGGTATAGAAAACAATGGTGAGTGTTATTTTCAATTTCATCCATGCCCAGTATATCTGAGCTCTACCTGGGTCGTATTCATTAGGGCACACAGTAGCAAAACGTTTTGCCACAGAAAACAGAAACAAGTTTCTCATTGAACAAGTTCAGGTAGTCCCTCTTTTTTGAGTATGTCTTCTTCCGTTTGGTGCCGAATGAATAGGACCCTAGTCTGACTGTAGCGCCTCCTGCTGCACGCAGACTGGTGCCATTTCCCCCGGTCTGTCTGTCTCACTGGGAGCAGCAACACATCTCTCTCTGCTCCTCTTCTCAGAGAACAGCCGTCTGTTCATTACCCACACCAATGAAAGCTGCTAAATGTCATTACTTATGCTAATTATAGAGCTATAAACTAGGAGGTACGACAGGGCCACAGTATGTCATTTGAAGGCATTGACTTGTTACCCTTTAAATCAAGTTTCCCGGAAATCTGAGGAAATGGTGGAGAGTTGATGGTAAAAGGCTGAGTAGATTTTGACAGGCTCTCATAATTCTGTAAAAGGAGTCGGTACACAATGAATAAAAATAAAATGTTATAGCCTACGTCTTATATGACATACCCGCATTGCTTGACAACGGTTTGTTTCAAGTATAAGCAGTGCCTTTGGAGGATCCCATGTTGGACACAAGCTGTTAGCGCAGCAATCCTCTTTCTTCCGCCTTAGCGGGAAGCAGCATGTTTCCTTTAGAGTAAATCGAGCTAGGATGTGTTGGCAGAGGGAAGCCAGAGAAGAGAGAAGACCGGAACGGTGCTGTAAGTTCAGAGATGGCACGGGGGAACGCATGTTAAAGAAACATCAAAGGCTGCTCAGCAGGACAAAAACATGTGTCTGAAGCAGGATAGATTAGAGGCCGTTATCAGCTGTTTGTTCCACAGCTCCTGGCACAGACGAGGCAACCCCAGCAGGACCACTGAGATTTGGGATAAAACAGTTCTTAGTGTTGGTGTCAGCGACCGCACCACTCTCTGGTTGTTTACTACTGTGTAGGGCTACAGCGGAAACCCTCAGGGTTTAGATACTCTGGTATTTACCGAAACCTAAATCCAGAAATCTCAACCTGCTCAATTTACATGAACTCCCAAAATGTTGTCCTTCTCTTAGGATGATTGAGCTACCGTTAGAAATGTAAATGCAGCTTCAAAGTAACCTATGAGTTTTCTAGTTTTGAATATGTTTGTAAAATTGTCCTTTTGTTTTTTTTTCCAGAGATGGGGTTCCACCATACAAATATCGCAAACAGCATCGACGAGAGATGCACGAAAGTGCCAAAGCAAATGGGCGCGTGCCGCTACCTCATATTCCTGTAAGTTAACCTTGGTTTAGCTGCACACACACACACCCCTACACAAACAAGTACGCACACATACCGGCAAGAACCCCACTCGCTCATCAAAGACGGCTTACATGGCTGTAATTTGGTATTCTAGAAACATCAGTCTTTCTCAAATGTTCCCATCTCTCCACCTTCCTGCATTTGTAAGATGCCTGACTGCATCACTCTCTGGGCCCGTGTAGGGTGTGTGAATAGCTCATAGTGAGGCTTGTGCTTTCTAAACTGTGCCTGGTGCTCTCCTCAGCCCTCAGCTGTCTGTCTGTGTTGAAGCCCATCAGACAGCAGTGTTTCTCCTCTGTGGCAGTCCCGCCTCCCTGCATGCTTCTGCAGCTCCCTACAGAAGAACTCCCATCCTAATTGGGCCTCGGAGTCAAGAGTCCTGTTTAACAAGACTCTCTCCCTCACATTAGGATGCTGTATGTTTTTGTGTAGAATATATTTGTTTTTCATTGACTTCTGATTTTCGGTACACAGAATACAAAATAATAAAGAAACTAACTCTATGCATAGCCGAATAATGGAAACGCTGGCTGCCTTGTCCTTGATTGTTCCGTTTTTGTCTAATGGATTATTCCCAGCCACATACTGCAGTGGTAATGGAGAGACGTACAGTGCATTTGGAAAGTATTCAGACCCCTTGATTTTTCCCCACATTTTGTTACGTTACAGGCATATTCTAAAATTGATTAAATAAAAAAGAATCCTCATCAATCTACATAATAATTACATTTTTGCAAATGTATTAAAAATCAAAAACAGAAATACTTTATTTACATAAGTATTCAGACCCTTTGCTATGGGACTCAAAATTTAGCTCTGGTTCATCCTGTTTCCATTGATCATCCTTGAGATGATTCTACAACTTGATTTGAGTCCACCTGTGGTAAATTCAATTGATTGGATATGATTTGGAAAGGCACACACCTGTCTATTTAAGGTCCCATAGTTGACAGTGCATGTCAGAGCAAAAACCAAGCCATGAGGTCGAAGGAATTGTCCGTAGTGCTCCGAGACCGGGTTGTTTTCGAGGCACAGATCTGGGGAAGGGTACCAAAAGATGTCGGCAGCATTGAAGGTCCCCAAGAACACAGTGGCTTCCATCATTCTTAAATGGAAGAAGTTTGGAACCACCAAGACTCTTCTGAGAGCTGGTGACCTGACCAAACTGAGCAATTGGGGGAGAAGGGACTTGGTCAGGGAGGTGACAAAAAACCCGATGGCCACTCTGACAGAGTTCCAGAGTTCCTCTGTGGAGATGGGAGAACCTTCCAGAAGGACAACCATCTCTGCAGCACTCCACCAATCAGGCCTTTATGGTAGAGTGGCCAGATGGAAGCCACTCTTCAGTAAAAGGCACATGACAGCCCGCTTGGAGTTTCCAAAAGGCACCTAAAGACTCTCAGACCATGAGAAACAAGATTCTCTGGTCTGATGAAACCAAGATTTAACTCTTTGGCCTGAATGCCAAGTGTCACATCTGGAGAAAACCTGCCATCATCCCTACGGTGAAGCATGGTTGTGGCAGCATCATGCTGTGGGGATGTTTTTCAGCGGCAGGGACTGGGAGACTAGTCAGGATCGAGGGAAAGATGAACGGAACAAAGTACAGAGAGATCCTTGATGAAAACCTGCTCCAGAGCGCTCAGGACCTCCGACTTGGGCGAAGGTTCACCTTCCAACAGGACAACGACCCTAAGCACACAGCCAAGACAACGCAGGAGTGGCTTTGGGACAAGTCTCTGAATGTCCTTGAGTGGCCCAGCCAGAGCCGGACTTGAACCTGATCGAGCATCTGGAGAGACCTGAAAATAGCTGTGCAGTGACACTCCCCATCCAACCTGACAGAGCTTGAGAGGATCTGCAGAGAAGAAAGGGAGAAACTCCCCAAATACAGGTGTGCCAAGCTTGTAGCGTCATACCCAAGACTCAAGGCTGTAATCACAGCCAAAGGTGCTTCAACAAAGTACTGAGTAAAGGGTCTTGAATGCTTATGTAAATGTGATATTTCATTTAAAAAAAATGTTTTAATCAATTTTTAACAAATTCTAAAAACCTGTTTTTGCTTTGTCATTATGGGGTATTGTGAGTAGGAATATATTGTTTTTGAATACATTTTAGAATAACCCTGTAACATAACAAAATGTGGAGAAAGTCAAGGGGCCTGAATACTTTCTGAATACACTGCATACACTGAGTGTACAGTAGAAACACCTGCTCTTTCCATGACATAGCTTTTACCTGGATTCACCTGGTCATTCTATCAACCCTTGTTGATGTCATTGTTAAACCCACTTCAATCAGTGTAGATGGTGATTATAGGTTATGTGGATTGTGTATGTGTGCCATTTCAGAGGGTGACTGGGCAAGACAAAATATTTAATTGCCTTTGAACAAGGTACGGTAGTAGGTGCCAGGCGCACCGGTTTGTGTCAAGAACTGCAACCCTGCTGGGTTTTTCACGCTCAACAGTTTCCTCTGTGTATCAAGAATGGTCCTCCACCCAAAGGACATCCAGCCAACTTGACATAACTGTGGGAAGCATTGGGGTCAACATGGGCCAGCATGCCTGTGGAACTCTCTGACACCTTGTAGTCCATGCCCTGATGAATTGATGCTGTTCTGAGGGCAAAAGGGGGTGCAACTCAATATTAGGACGGTGATCCTAATGTTTTGTACGCTCCGTGTACAATCTTCACTAATCGAGGGTAATAGCCACAGTAGTGAAGTAATTTCTACAGCCAGGTCTTCTACGGGCCATGAAGCTACTCTGGGCTGTTTGTGTGTAAAGCTTTGTCTGTGTTGGGTAAAATGATTATGAATCCAGCTGAACCCGAATTCGAAGAGAAAATGCAGTCCGAGCCGGAGAAATCTCCGGCTTTGTAATCAGCATGTGGACATATCCTGTGTGCTTTGGTGGGGCCCTGAGTAAAACGGCCCTCTACAATATTTAGGCTATCCCCAGAATGTACTTTAATCTCTCTTTGCTAGATTACCACAACAATGCACTTTCCAGGCTTGAGTTGTGTTGGGAATACCAGCTAAGAGCTGCATATACTCAGCATCTCCCTTTGATAAAAATGTACTTCACTCTGCTGCCTGTAATTAAACATGCAATGATAGGGATTATTTTGAACGGACAATCACCTTTTAGAGATTAAGACTGGTCTGTGGTGTACCAGTGACTTTTCACTGTGTTTTTCCAGACGTGGCCTGTAGCTCAGACGCTGTTAACCTTTATTTAACTAGGCAAGTGGGGCATGGTGTCACGCTACGATGGGTCGATCTAGAGATTGATTTCGGTGTTTTTTTTTTTAATGGCTATTATGAAGTCACTGACAAACAAAGTTGTTTATGGCTGATATTTGACTAACTATCTTATACATTTTCTCTAACTTTGGAAGTACCCTGTGTTGAACTTTTTATTGTTGAGATGAATGCCTGCGGCTTACAGCATACGTTATGCATAGCAACCTATATCAGACTATTCAAAGCCTTAAACCATGTCAAATCAGACCTTGTAGGTACTACATTAGCTACTGGTTTGAGGTTATTGTTTTGGCACCTTCATTTCCATTACAGGTCCCCTGTTAGCTTTTCCCTGATAAATTATAGACTTGTTTGATAAGTCTTTCCTCCTTCTGTTCTATCAACAGAAGTGAACAGCGTAGTGACCACAGGTTTTACCTTTTGAGGAGAAAACGGCAACAATGTCATCAACGAATGACTACTGGTACAATTGAAATGGTGTGTTTCCCTCTGTAGCGCACAAACCGGATACCAAAGGACATTCACGTGGAGCCGGAGAAGTTTGCGGCGGATCTGATCAGCCGGCTGGAGGGAGTGCAGAGGGAGAGGGAGGCCCAGGAGAAACTGGAGGAGCGGCTGAAGAGAGTCAGATTGGTACGTTGTTGTCCACAGAAATACCACTATGCTGTCGGTATGATCCCTCTCCCTGGTGGGGCGCTATACTACTCTATATGCCCCCATCATCCTCTTAACAACCTCTTACCATGTTCTCTATAGCTGGTCGCTGTTTGTCTGGCTGTCTATCAGAAGGTGCACTGTAATATCTCCATTGTTTGAAAGGACTGGGTTGATTCATTAAAAGGGAACAGACGTTATTCCATTATGAATCATTTATAGAAGTGTAGCTCTGGCCTATCAGGGATCCATCCTACTGTATCCTGGATCCCTTTGTCTCTGGCATCAGATGGAACACCTGTAGACAGCCTGAGCCACTTGTGAGCCTGGCGCACTGTAATGACTTTGTTTGAAGTCAGTTGGAGCGTGAAGAAATGCATGCGCTCACCGCAAATGGAATCTCTTTCGGTACACAGAGCCAGGTCTTAAGTCTCAAAGCAGATATTTTATGTCGTTTGGCCCCTCCGCAAGAGGAACCGCCATCATGAAACAGTAGGTTTCTCTTTATTAAGAGCCGGTGGCAGATGGGAGTGACAACTAGTGACTATTAACTGATATTCTTACCTTAATCAAGATAAGCTAGCCCCCCCCCAATTACTCTCCTCTGCTCTTACCTGGTTTTCATCCACAGACTTACACCCTGATCTCACTGAATGTGGCCTAAATGTTGATGGATGGAGAGGTCTGATGAACTCATCTGCCGTCTTCATCTCTCCTCTAAATAACACAGAACCTTTAGGATCAATGCTTTGGTGCCACTGACAGATCAATAACTTAACAGGCATTTCTCGCTTTACTTTTCAACGCTCTGAATATTGGCCCACCTAATGTATAATTTACATGTTCAATAGCAGCAGTACGTTCCACTTCCCTGAGGTGAGAGTGAGTGAGAGAGACTCAGTACATCGCATTCATTAGTAGATGCCTTTTAGCAGGATGGGCTCAGCAGGTCTGGATCTGGCCTCATTTTGGCACAAACAGGGTAACTGAGAGTGCAGAGCAATGGCCTGCACAGCTGCTCTGAGCCAGAGACCGAGAGCCAGGCCAATATCTGCACGCGCCAGTCAGACCCTCATCAAAAAGTCCTTAGCTCCCGCCCAGGATTCCTCTACCTGGAGTGAGCATCAAAGCCTCCATCACATCAATTGCCCACTGTTATTTGCCAATGATTCCCATGTTGAAATGCCATCAAAGGTGTGTGGGAAGGGCGAGGCAGTGAGGAGCCAATGTGGGCTGATGTGTTTTAGTTAGGGGAGTGGAAGACCGGGTCCACACATCCTTAGCAATTCAGTTAGTTTCCGAGTCGGAGACAGACCTGGTGAAATAAGGGCACAATGGAATGCACTGCTGCTCCATGTCATACAGTTAGTTACTATGGCTGTACGTGTCATACAGTTAGTTACTATGGCTGTACGTGTCATACAGTTAGTTACTATGGCTGTACGTGTCATACAGTTAGTTACTATGGCTGTACGTGTCATACAGTTAGTTACTATGGCTGACTGCGCCTTTCTAGGAACTAGAATATAGCAATATTGTAGCTTGAAATATATACAGCTATTTAATTGTAGTAAAAATCAAGGGTCTATTGAGAGCTAAGATTATGCTGGCAGACATGATGTAGAGCGAAATAGCTTTGCACCACAGAGGAAGAACATTCCCTCTGCAGCAGAGCCGTGATAATGCCATGGCACGTGTTAACACATTGTCTTGTTGAAGTGTGCCATCTGCTGGTGTGACTGATTGGAACAAATAGCCTTTTGCCTTTTGAAATGACTTTAGCAGTTGTTCTTTCACAATGTGCTGAGTTGGGGCTCCATTTATTTTCTTGGGCAATGACCAGACACTGAAGCTCATACATGTTGGTTGCAATTGAGATTTGTCTCAATGTACAGCACAAATTAATGTGTAGTGTATATATTTGTGTATTATATACTGATGTGTTCTCTGACATGTCAATTTGTAGTATTGCTGTTGAGTTGGGTAGTAACCATTTTCAGTATATTTAATGATCATTTATTTTTCTTTCTGGAAGGAGGAAGAGGGTGAGGATGCAGACATCTCCACAGCCACCTCATACTCCAGTCATAGACTGCCCCCTGGTGCCTACCCACAGCACTACAACAACCCCCGCTACTCTGACATCGGCTACAACGGCCTGGCGCTGCGGCCTGACGCCCACGAGGAGAACCCCGAGAGCATCCTGGACGACCACGTCCAGCGAGTCATGAAGACCCCCGGTTGCCAGTCCCCGGGCACCGGCCGCCACTCCCCCAAGTCCCGCTCACCCGACGGCTTCCCTGCAGGTGCCAAGGTGCCTGGACCTGGGATGCCACTGCCCACAGGCCCGGGCAAACACCCAGCTCGGCTGGGGCCCAAGGGGGAGGCTGCCAGCCACCAATACCACCACAAGCACGTGCACCACATCCACCACCCGGCCGGAGGGAAGACCAAAGAGCAGGTGGAGGCTGACGCAGCCATGAGGGTCAATGGTAACTTCCACTGGGGGATGGAGCAGCACAACTATGGGTCCAAGTCTCGCAACTATGCTGACGGGATGGGCCCCAGCCCGATGGACCCTATGGGATACAGGTACGCACAGAAACACACAGCCTCTTCATGTCTCTTTGAATTATGTTTTTAGTTCTTCCATGTCTCCAATGTTATTGTTTTTTACACTTGCCATTAACGTTGTTGTCCTATTTATCACACAATTTCCGTAGTAGCAAAGGTAGCACGCTATCGAAACGGCCGTTTAAGAAGGCTGAGGAGGTACGGACCTTTGAGGTGCCCGTGCCTCCAGAGGACGTGGAGAGGAACCAGAAGATCCTCCAGTGGATGATGGAGGGAGAGGCGGTCCGCAACAAGAAGAGCCCCTACGGGTGAGTTCCAGCTTCATGGGTGACCGCTAGCTGTCTTTCCCACATAGGGAATCAGTAACATACAACCACAGTGATGCAAGTCGATTGAATTAACTCTGATCTGTATTATGGTGGTATGTGTACATTTGGGTCAAACAATGACAAGGATGTCTCCCAGGAGCACCACAGGGTCCAAGAAGACCCCCTCGAGCCACGAGGTGTCGCGGCCCAGCTCTGTGGAGCGTCCTGGGGCAGTGCATCCTTGGGTCAGCGCCCAGCTGCGGAACAACGTGCAGCCCTCGCACCCGTTCATCCAGGACCCCACCATGCCCCCCAACCCGGCCCCCAACCCCCTCACCCAGCTCGAGGAGGCTAGGAGGAGACTGGAGGAGGAGAAGAAGAAGACCGGGACCTTACAGACCAAACAGAGGTGAGTCTGCGTTACCTGGGGAGGATGGGAGATGTTTCTGTCACAGCCTGATTCTTCATGTTATGTCTAGCCATCCGTTGTATTGTTGTAGTGATTGAGGCAGCCATGTGACTGAATCACCAAACTCATCCTTTTGATAATACAGGAAAAAAGAATAACGTTGTTATCGAAAAGTATTGTTTGTGCTGAAACAGCAAATGTTAGGGTGAGTTGAATCATGACAGAGTCTCCAACTAATAAATTTTTTTATATTCTTCACTTTTTCTTAATCACTTTTCTCATTGATCAAACCCCCTTTTGAGTAGCGTGATGCACTGACCAACCTTGTTTTACATTTTCATTGCACATCTGTGCATGATCACTGGTGTGTGTATCCTGGTTGGTGTGGCCCTGTGGCTGGTCCGTGTCTAACTCCCAGGGTTGTTGGGTCCTTCAGGTATGTGATGGAAGTGATCCAGCGGGGGCGCGCTGCCGCCAGACCCGCCCTATTCCCACCGCTCAGTGTGGTGCCTGCCGTCTCTGACACGGAGCTCTCCGAGTCCGAGTACGTCCAGTCTGGTTTACCCCAGTAGCCTTTAACACCCACCCCATTGGTCACAGTAGCACCCAAACCCCCATCCCATTGGTCACAGCAGCACCCCACCTCACCCCCTCTTCCCATGTCTATCACCAGCAGCATCCAGACCCGACTGCTCTCTATCTGAATCTGCACAGCCAAACAGGGGCCTGTCTGTATGACTAGACTCCATAGAGATTAATAGAGACATATTTGTTTGATTACTGGCATTAATACTTGTATCCCCATAATCTAGTAGTGGTTTCCTGTACAATAACATCTATGTGTAGTTTAGTTGGTCAATTATAAATTCATATTTGATCTGATTATTTGCTTATGTATGAGTGGGGATTAGAGTAATCAGTCTCACCTCTTCAGCCATTTCTTAGTCGGGCAGTACTCCATAGCTGCAGGGTGAGGGCTAAGACAGTGGATGACAGTGAGAATGATCATACCTCTAGCTTCACACTGGTAAGCAGATGGGATGATGGGGATTAGAATGATATTAAGTGGAGAGAGATGGGCAAGATAGAGCTGGAGGACAAGGGGGGGGGAGGTAGCAGGCAGCAGCAGCTAGGGAGAGGTATACTGTAAACTGCGTGGGGTGAGAACGCAGAGCTTTGATGTTCTCTGCGTGAAGCTGCTGTCTATTTGATGTCCCGTGGACAGTTTAGTGATGTAGGGGGACAGGATAGCTGCAGATGAAAGCCTGGCTATCCTGGCATAGCCCCTGGGCCTCTACCACCCCATCCTATCACTGGGCCTCCACCACCTCACCCCACACCACACCATCAAACCCAACAACAGGCCCGGGGGCATGCAGTTGGAGTACTACTTACTGTAGTAGCCTGCTCCCTGCTGGTAGCATTTGGGCATAACACCTCTTCATCACAATACCGTTTAAACTCTGAGCATTTCCTTGCTGGAACAACATTAACTCCAAGAACTCTGATTGATAAATTAACCCTTTCCCTGGACAAGGTCCTTAGGGCAATACTACCTGTACCAGGAGTGCTCAATTTGATAGCATTTTAGTGGAAACCAGTGCTGTAAAGTCACACATTACAAGTGGCTCATGAAGTATTCAGATCATGAAACTGATTCTTTGAATTTGTTTGTCAAACATATTTTGCATTTATCGGTTGTCTCCTTTTCTGGCAGACATCTGGAAATATAACTAAGGCCCTCCACTAGGGGTCCCCGGCCCCCTGCTTGATTATGCTTCGCCACATTAACAGTCATTGACTGCATTGCAACTCTGGTGGCGGTCACAGCCAAAACATGTCTAAGTTGTAAAGAGGGAGTATGAGTGAATTGAAATCTTACATCGGATTCTGACTGAGAGGAAATTATACCTCCCGATGTCAGAATTTTCTCCCCCCACTCTTACTCTGTCAAATGATCAGAGCTTGGAGTTCTGCTGAGGTCTTTGAAACAAGATGAAAAGAAGCCTTGACTTGACAATTTTAATGAACCTCTTGCTTGTTTGTTTGCAGACATAAAGTGACAAAGAAGCCTGCGTGTGAGAACATTACGGTGGCCTACTACTTCTGTGGGGAGCCCATCCCGTACAGGACGTCGGTCAAAGGTCGCATGGTCATGCTGGGCCAGTTCAAAGAGCTGCTGACTAAGAAAGGAAGCTACAGGTGAGGTCACTACTCTACCTGGTGAGGCACAGGAAACTAGATTTACAGGATGATGTTATGTAACATTTTAGTCTATTAACCTCTCAGGGATCACTGGGGCGCTAGCGCCCCACTCCCGACACTACCAGGTGAAATGTGAGGCGCCAAATTCAAAATCCCAAAGTTGAATTATTAAACATCCACCAATGTACAAGTGTTTCATACTCATCAAAAGCTCTGTTTCTTGGCAATATCACAGCGTTGTCAGATTTCAAAAAGGCTTTACGGCGAAAGCACTACATTTGATTGTTTGAGGGCAGCACCTCACATACTTTTCACATAGCCATGAATTCATTAGCCAGCGTGGCACACACATAACACATTTCACAGCAAAAACAAATCAATTACCTGTTGAAGAACTTCTGCTGAGGTCATCCTAAGTGTCCAACGAAGACAATCCATGGTTCTTTTGTTAGAAAAAGTCATGTATTTTATCCATAAATCTCCATTTGGTTCGCGCNCTATAAACTTGTCCAAGAACAATCAAACATCATTTTAAATGTATCCTTAGGAACACTTTTACGTATATTTACTATAATAAATCAACCGGAATATAAACTGAGCTCTACAGACGGAGGAAAACACAGTGCGCGCTTCCCAAGTGCGCGCGCCCACTACTATAGACATCCAAGGAGGCACTTCCTTATTCCCTCTTCTTCTCTGCTCTAATTCATCTGAACAGAATCAAAACACTTTCTCGAGACTGTGGACATCCAGAGGAAGCGATAGGTACTGCATTCATATGCCCTTTTATGGGCATTTTCATGAGGGAGGGGTTCCAAATGAGGCACTCTGTGAAAACCACTTTCTCCAGGACAGAAATTCCTCGGGGTTTTGCCTGCCATATCCGTTCTGTTTTACTCACAGACAAATGGTTAACAGTTTTACAAAATTCAGAGTGTTTCCTATCCAATGGTACCAAATATGTGCATATCCTATTTTCTGGGCCTGAATGGGAGGCATTTTACTTTGGGCACGCCAGGCTCTCCAAAACGGTCAAGTTGTGCAGTGATCCCTGAGAGGTTAAACTCTGAAGTCCTTGAAATTGAATATCACATTTTTGTTGTGTTTATGGTAATGTGGAAAATGATGAACCACATTCCTATGTCAATTTTTGTCTTATGTAGATTTGGTGCATAATAAATATAGCTTTTTCAATGGACTTGAACTAGCAACCAACTGTTCTCTATCCAACCGACTCTAGGTATTTTTTCAAGAAGGTAAGCAATGACTTTGGGGTGGTGTTCGAAGAGGTACGCGAAGATGACGCTATCCTGCCCATCTTTGAGGAGAAGATCATTGGGAAAGTGGAAAAGATTGATTGACATGGAGGTGGAGAGGAAGGAGACGTTCACAAAGCCGGCCTGCAATGGAGCTATCGATGGATGAGCTGTTCACTTGAGAGAAAGTGTTTGATTAGAGGGAGGATTGGCAGGGGAGAAAAGGTACGGAGTAAGTCGCTACAGGAGGGAATGGATGAAAGGAGGAGAAAATGAGAAGAGTGCATAGTGGTCACTGTGGGAGACTCATGACTCCAAGGCTTTCATATCTGCTCAGTGCTCCTGCATTGTGCAGACAGAGTAGGAAAGCATTGGACAAAAAAAAGCTGACATTCTCTCCAGTGTCTTTATGAGTGTAATGTAATGTAGCATTGTTCAATTTGTCTAGAAGAAAAATGCT
Source organism: Hucho hucho (assembly GCA_003317085.1). NCBI lineage: Eukaryota > Metazoa > Chordata > Actinopteri > Salmoniformes > Salmonidae > Hucho > Hucho hucho. The sequence goes on along the minus strand of QNTS01000200.1, from coordinate 582,795 downwards.
ATGAATCTGCTTACTAAATAAAGCAGCATATTATTTTTGATATGACGTATCAGAAGGTATCCTTTCTAATGTAACCAAGCTTGTCATTTTTATATGTGTTGGTACCAGATGTGTACAGATTGTCTGTTTAAAACATAACGATAAAGTTTTATATTGTCTATTTAAATATTTTAAAAAGCGGTCGTTTTAATCCTATTAAAGCAGTGGCGCTGTTCCAATTCGACGAGATCCAAGTGTTTTGATAGGGCTGTTTTTCAAGTATTGTAGGAACTATTATACAGCCCCATGTTCTACCAAGTGCTTTTTACAGGAACACTCAACCTTGCTAGTCCTCTAAAGTTAAGTGGCATTGAGTTGTCGTGCTGCACTTATCACTGTATTATGCATTAGTGTCAATGGAGCAAAATGAAAAGGAATGCCTTCTTGAGGATGCCCTTAACTGATTCTGCCTTCATGTTTTGTGTTTTTCAATTAGAAAGTTGCTCCCCAGCAGCTCGATCTGTGTACAATGTACTGTACTCTGAGGTCCCTTAACTTTCCCCATAGTGTACATATGTATGCACATTAAATACATTATCATACCCATGCCTGCAGACATCTGCCAACTTAAATTGATCCCCACTATGTTCAGTAACTTTTAGATTTTGTTACAGTTAGGTCTTAATTGTAGCGGATCAGCAAAGAAAATAACATCTTGGATCAGAGATAATCACAACCAGTTGTGTACATGCTACTGACAGTTCAAATTAAGATTCTGTTTACAGTCTAGAGCTTTTGAAGGCATTTAAGACCATAGTAGTCCATAGTAGAAGTCTCCTGAAGGTTCATACATGGGTGTCTGTAGAGAAAGGGTCTGTGTGCGGAAGTTTGTCACAAAGTAACTGCCGCGTTCAATAGAGCGTTGATCATCTAATGTGTGTTCACATGCATTCAGAAAGGCTCCTGGACCCATGGTTTCACTCTGGACAATGAAAGGACATAATATATGTTTACCTAGTAAATGTATCACAAATACAGCTGAATAATGACTTGTAGCCTTTCATAGCTCTAGGGAGCTAAATGTGGTGCCTGGCAGAAATTGTCTCTAGAAATAACTTTAGTATGAAATGATCTACTCTTTTGATAGGTCACAATACACCAAAGAGAACAGTAGAAGTTGATATGTTTGTCATCCCCTTTTCTGTTCTTTATTTACCCTCATTAACATGGGTACTCTGATTATTCTCCAAATCCCTGTGTTGAAGTGGAATTCTCTTGTACAATGTTCTAGGGCAGGGCTCTCCAACCCTGTTCCTGGAGAGCTACCCTCCATGTAGGTATCCACTCCAACCCCAGCTGTAACTAACCTGATTCAGCTCATCAATCAGCTAATTACTGCAATAATTTGCGCTAGATTAGGGTTGGAGGGAACCTGCAGGACGGTAGCTGTCCAGGAACAGGGTTGGAGAGCCCTGTTCTAGGGTGTCGTGCCGGGGTCAGTGCAAGGTGGAATGAGCTAACCGTTGTGTTTTGTGATAAGGATGGTAAGGACCTTTTTCATCAGAGTGCTGTATTGCTGGGTGTTCTGTATCAACACCACATATAAGAGGACGATCTCCTTTTCTGAGATGCTCTTTTTGTATTTATTTAGATGGCTATTTTTAAAGAATCTGTATAAAGTTAACATATGTAGTGGACAACCCTCTATGGCTCCTGTTAAAGATTTGAATAACCATATTTTATGTTTTTATAACGATAGGTATTTACTCCATGATCTTTGACAATATTGGTACTCAACCATCATCTGTCACACTACAATGTAAAATTTGGCTCTCTGTTATAATTATCATTGGATTATTAGATGTTCACTGTCTGTATGTATTACCAATGGAGGGCAGTGATTCTTACTGTGAAAGCCCCAAAGTGAACTTCCCCCACTTATGGTCAATGAAATGTTTATAACAACCATCACAGAGTGCCTTTATTGCCATCCTCTCATGACATCCGCTGTGTGATTCTCAAGTATTACCAGGGCCTAGCTTTATATTTTTATTTAGCGTCTTTCAAAGGATGTTTGGTTCAAGTGTCACATCTCACTTTGGATAAAACGTTTCTATGTAAATATGTAAAAATTGTACATGTCATCAACCAGCAATTCACTTTGGAGATATTCAACACCCTGGACCTGTTTCTTTGTGCTGAGTTGTGCGGTTATCATTTAAAGGTACTTGAACAATAAATACATGTAATAAACCTGCACTTCTGCATTACTTGTAGTCTTTAACATGTGATAACTGTTTATTACTGATGTTAAACTATAAACTAACAACTTTATGAAATACTTAATGTCCTATTAAACTATACTTTACTATAATGTGTTACCCACAAAGTAGATGTAGCAATAAAAAAGAAAATCTGCAGTGTTTTACTGGCACAGCTTCAACTGAAGATGGCAGTCTTGATCTGCTGACATTGTGAGCATTGCTTGAAGTGGTACAGGTACCTGCACCTCAAGTGTTCTACTGCTTGACTACTGGGAACCTCTTATAGAATATTGGCTCTAGAATATGACACCTAAATACCCAAAATGAGTACTGTAACCTATGGCAGTCCATGACCAGCAGAGTGAGAAACATTTCCTAGTGTAAAACACTGCTGCTAGCACATTGTTGGTTAATTGTGTTCTCGCTCACTTCTTTCCAATCCAATAGCAGTACCGTGAGGCCCCTGCTGTTGCAACCCAACAGTGCCCCAGCTCATATTGAATTGTAATTAATTCTGGAAAACAATGTTGGGCTCAGTTTAGAGAAGCAAGCAGCTTAATTGAAAAAGTAAGATCATTGTGTTCTCCAGCAGTGCCTAAAACTAGCCAGACCAAATCAAAAGAAATAGGCTTCATTAGTGGGTGCCACAGCTCCAATATATACAGTTGAAGTCGGACGTTTACATACACTTTGGTTTGAGTCATTAAAACTTGTTTTTCAACCACTCCACAAATTTCTTGTTAACAAACTATTGTTTTGTCGAGTCGGTTAGGACATGACACAAGTCATTTTTCCAACAATTGTTTACAGACAGATTATTTCACTTATAATTCACTGCACCACAATTCCATAAGTGCATATCAATCCCAGAACAACAGCAAAGGACCTTGTGAAGATGCTTGAGGAAACGGGCGCAAAAGTATCTATATCCACAATAAAACGAGTCCTATATCAACATAACCTGAAAGGCTGCACAGCAAGGAAGAAACCACTGCTCCAAAACCGCCATAAAAAAGCCAGACTACAGTTTGCAACTGCACATGGGGACACAGATTGTACTTTTTGGAGAAATGTCCTCTGGTCTGATGAAACAAAAATATAACTGTTTGGCCATAATGACTATCGTTATGTTTGGAGGAGAAAGGGAGACGCTTGCAAGCTGAAGAACACCATCCCGACCGTGAAGCACGGGGGTGGCAGCATCATGTTGTCGGGGTGCTTTGCTGCAGGAGGTTCTGGTGCACTTCACAAAATAGATGGCATCATGAGGCAGGAAAATTATGTTGATATATTGAAGCAACATCTCAAGACATCAGTCAGGAAGTTAAAGCTTGGTCACAAATGTGTCTTCCAAATGGACAATGACCCCAAGCATACTTCCAAAGATGTGGCAAAATGGCTTAAGAACAACAAAGTCAAGGTATTGGAGTGGCCATCAATCCCATAGAAAATTTGTGGGCAGAACTGAAAAAGCGTGTGCGAGAAAGGAGGCCTACAAACCTGACTCAGTTACACCAGCTTTGTCTGGAGGAATGGGCCAAAATTCACCCAACTTATTGTGGGAAGCTTGCGGAAGGCTACCTGAAACGTTTGACCCAAGTGAAACAATTTAAAGGCAATGTTACCAAATACTAATTGAGTGTATGTAAACTTCTGACCCACTGGGAATGTGATGAAAGAAATAAAAGCTGAAATAAATCATTCTCTCTACTATTATTCTGTCATTTCACATTATTAAAATAAAGTGGTGATCCTAACTGACCTAAGACACGGCATTTTTACTAGGATTAAATGTCAGGAATAGTGAAAAACTGTGTTTAAATGTATTTGGCTAAGGTGTATGTAAACTTCCGACTTCAACTGTATATAAATATACTGTATATATCCAAGTTGTTTTTGCAAAAACTTTGCCCTTCACACCCTTTTGCAATGAACATCAATTCGAGGTTGTCTTTAATGATCAGATGAGTGCTTTTCTGCTCACTTCTGATGGAGACTCTTTGTACTTCCCAGACCTGTTTGATCTCTCTTCACACCATCCCTGTTGATGACTCGCTTTGTATGATGGTGTAATGTCCTTTTCCAGCATCCTCGGTTCTTTAACATGCACTAGTATAAGTCTGCTGCGTTTTGTCAGACCATAGTGTTCTTCATTGTCTTGACACATGCACACAAGCAGCAGGATGCACCTGCGTAAAGCATGAACATGCACTGACATGCACTTCCTGTACTTAAAGGCCACACTGAAACGTTGGCTAGGCTGGTGACTTCATATACAGCTATATCAGTACGTCATTGTACACATTGTACATGCTGTGCTTAGTATGGAGACCTGGACTGGACTGTACATCAAAAGTCAGAAATGAATGTCAGCCTGTCAGGTCACTATTGTCCAATGTCCCAAGCTAGTGGAAGGTAAATGCCAGTCCAACCTCCTTTCATGCATAACCTTCCATACAATACCACACTGCCTCACGTACTTTACAGGGTCATAGACCTGTAAATGGAGCATGTCCTTTGTATGTAACACCCAAGTAGGCAATGTTCTGACGGAGAAACCAGTATTGACTGGGAGCAGTGTGTGAGCAACAGAGAGGTAGGAGGGAGAAGGGAGGGATAATATGTTTTTATTGCATGCAGTCCTTGTATTGCTGACTAATTTATGCAGCACAGCAGTCAATAAATCCCACTGAACCTGAGAGTCTGAAATCCCCATGGTAACCAAATCTAAACACTCATATTTTATTTAATCACGATACATCCTTTAAAAATAAATGTCAATATGGCCTCTATCAAGATACCATGGTGAAGATATGCTCCGATTAAATCAATTATTGCTTTTCGTTAGACGGTGTCAGGACTCCCATTCTACATTCACACCGTCATACAGTCGCTGTTGTTGTGTGTGGGGGTGTATCCAGTGTTGAGAATCACTGGCGTCTAAAGCACACATAAAGAGCAGCTGTGCACTTTGCTCCCACCTAACAGAAACATTATGCCTAATTAGACTCAGTCAATTCATCATGCATGGCCGAGAGGAATGCACAGACAGCAGCACATACAGTATGTCCCTTGTGTAGAAAATGCACAATTACAGTACTTGTTGTTTATGACATATTCTGCTTAACATTTGTGGGCAGTTAAATAGAACCATGCAAATTATGTAGGTAGGATAATCATCATATAGGTGTCAATAAAACTGTCAACTGTGTACGAACTGTGTTCAATGTACCTTGGATATGACAAAAGAAAAGTGGGTAAAGGAATGAAGAAATGTCAGTCAGGTTCTGTGCTGGTGAGAAAAACAACATTGATGAAACCACAATGTAAACAGGCAGACCTTGAACCAGTCAATAACACAATGGATGTGTCAAACTAATTGCAACATGCATCTTTTCTAACTAGGCCATAGTAACAGTAGGTTCAGTTGATCTGTTTTCTGCTGTATATTTTCCCACTGCATAGGGTTGTGTTAATTGTTGTGATAACGTCTTAATGTGACTCAGCTCAGCCCCTTCATTTCCTACCCATTTCCGAGACTTGTAACATGAATTGTTGTATTTGTATTTATTAAGGATCCCCATTAATACTCTTCCTGGGGTCCAGCAACATTATGGCAGTTATATACAATAAAAAATATTACATGACACTACATGTCAAAACACTTTTCGCCCTCAGGCCACTACTACCACATATCTACAACACAATATCCATATGTACGTGTGTGTAGGGTGCATGTGTTAGCATGTGTATGCGTGTGTCTGTGCCTGTGTGTGTATCTCTTCACAGGCCCCGCTGTTCCATAAGGTGTATTTTTATCTGTTTTTTTTTTCTGACTCTACTGCTTGCATCAGTTACCTGATCTGGAAAAGAGTTTCATGTAGCCATTGCTCTATGAAGTACTGTGCACCTCCCATAGTCTGTTCTGGACTTGGGGATTGTGAAGAGACCTCTGGTGGCATGTCTTGTGGGGTATGTATGGGTGTCCATTCAGCATGTCAATACTTCTTACAATAACAAGTAGTAATGAAGTCAATCTATCCTCTACTTTGAGCCATGAGAGATTGACATGCATATTATTAATGTTAGCTCTCTGTGCACATTTAAGGGCCAGCCTTGCTGCCTTGTAATTTTTGTGGCACCTGACCACACGACTGGAAAGTAGTCCAGGTGCGACAAAATTAATCCAAAATCAAATAGTATGAACATGTTAAGATTTTATTGTATATTCATTCGACCAGCTGCATTTAATAAGTGTTTTGAGGTGTGCGTATGACAACTGCTTGTTTTAAAGATGACTTGCTCTCAAGTAATTTTCAGAACACTCAGTTCAGGATACTCTGTTCAAAGTGCAGCACTCCAGCATATCACACATTTCTCACGGCTTGAGAAATGTCAAATCAATTAAAAACACCACTGTTGTCCTGGATACATCATGAAAAGGCTTTAATAAAGAAATACATTTGTGGAAGGTCTGTGACAGTGTTTCCCAACCCTGGTCCTCGAGTACCCCCAACAGTACACAGTTTCGTTGTAGCCCTTGGAAACACTGGTCTATGAACTCAGGTCCCATACTATCGGGGTTCGGTTCGAGGTTGAGTCAGATATTTTCAAGGATCCATCGATTCTTTTAGAGGTAATGTAAAACATGTATAATTGTGTTATAAACCAACATATCACATCAAAAGGGCTTTAGTCACTGGATGTCATTAGTGATGGAAGTGATGGCTGTGACTGATATTTCACCTCCACTATGTTTTTCATACAGTCATGGCCATCACTTTGTTTCAGACTCTTTGGTTTTCTGATCACTCCTGCAGTCATAGCTGCTGCTGTATCAGTCTTAGCTGCTGCAGGCTATTGAAGCGATACAGAATCAAGACTACTCCTTTGCTTTCATCCAGACTACAGCATCTAAACCACATGTGTGTTTGAGTGCTCTTCAAGGGTTGTGAGTGCTAAGAATTTTGGCCTCTTCGTTCCACATTATCTTTCCCACTGATGTTGCCATATATGGATGTTTAGGGGTAATGTTTCTAATCTGATTAAGTGTCACATCCTGCCTCTTACACCTTTTGCTTTGTTTCATTTTTTGCTGTTCTCTTTTTAGTATGCATGGTATCTCTTTTCAATCTAATCATCTTCCTAAACCATTGATAGAGCTGTTATCTCTCTCTCTCCCTCTCCCTCTGCCTCTCTCAAATTCAAATTCAAGCTGCTTTATTGGCATGAAAAACATTGTGTCAATATTGCCAAAGCAACAATGTATACAGTATACATTGTAATAAAATTAGAAACAATAACAAAAAATAATATAAAATGGTAGTAAATAATAATACAAAATTAAATACAAAAATAATAACAATAAAATGGTAATAGTCAGTAGTAGAAATGTAATAAATTGAAAAAATCTAAATATGGAAAATTAAACTATAACTAACTTATAACTAAATAACGGTAATCTACATCTGTACTACAACTACCATCATCATCACTACTACTACCATCATCATCATCATCATTAAACTGCTATCATTACCATTACCACCCATACCACTACTATACGGAATGATAAACAACAATAATAATAGTAGTAACAATAATAGTAATAACAATAACAGCTATAATTAGTAAGTTACTGCTTACTATGCGGATGTTACTATTCAGTGTCCCTCAGGCTATGGCAGGCAAATACATATTTGGCTGCAAGAGGAGCCATTGCTCCTTCGCCCATGAGTATTTTTAGTTTTTCCTCTGGATTTAATGAGTTAAAATTTGGAATAAATGTAGTCATTTCTGTGAATAATGTATCTCTTGGTGAGGAATATTTATCACAGTAAAGGAGAAAGTGCATCTCTGTTTCTACCTCCCCTGTCGTGCAGTGACCACATACCCGCTCCTCTTTGGGTAGCCATGTCTTTTTATGTCTGCCGGTTTCTATTGCCAATCGGTGGTCACTCAGCCTGTACTTGGTAAGGATCTGTCTCTGCTTCGTATCTCTGACAGAGTAGAGATAATCAGCCAATTCATATT
>QNTS01000200.1:537220-572194 GCA_003317085.1 Hucho hucho | reverse complement strand
ATAGATTTGAGCTTTTCATTTAGTTCTTGTTGGCTTATTGGGTAATCTAATGGATTTTGGTTGTTTTTAATGACTGATTCAAGGATGTTCAATTTTTCTTGAATTTCTAATTGATTCTGTTGTAAGTCTTTTTGTGAAATGTTTTTGTATAGATTATCAAAATAAGTTTTCCAAATCCCTTCATCTTGTATGGCTAATTCTTGTGGCTTTGTTGTGCTTAAATTATTCCACATGTCCCAGAACTGATTTTGGTCAATTGCGTTTTCAATTTCGTCAAGTGTCTTGTTGGTATAATTTAATTTCTTGCGTTTCAATGTATGTTTATACTGTTTCAGAGTTTCAAAGTATTCACAGCGTAGATCTGGGTTGTTTTGCTGCTTATGTTTCTCATTTGACATTTGTCTTAGGTGTTTTCTAATTGTTTTACATTCGTTATCAAACCATTTTTCAGAAACATTTTGTTTTTTGTTTCTGATGTTGCATTTCTTTGGTTTTCTCAAATTTGCTTTCGATGCTGCTTTTTGAAATATGCAATTGATGTTTTGAGTAGCCAAATTGACACCTTCTTTATTGTTTTGGTATTGTGCGTTATTGAAGAATTGTATAGAATTCATAATTTCCTTTGAATTCAATGTTTCAATGAATCTCTCTTTACTGTTTGGAGCCCATCTGTACGATTGGTCTATGTTGTAGAGTTTTTTGGGCTGTTTTTTTAAATTAATATTGCCGGTTAATTTCTTGAGAAACACGTTGATCTGACTGTGATCTGACAATGGTGTCTGTGGTCTGACAGTGAATGCGCTAATGGAAGAGGGGTCAATGTCAGTGATGGCATAATCGACTACACTTGTCCCAAGAGCTGAGCAGTAAGTAAACTGACCTAAAGACCTCTTTCTCTCTCTCTCCCTCTGCCTCTCTCTCTTCAATCCCTCAGCACTTGAGCTACAGTATTCCAATGCTTCATTTCCACTCCATCTCAGCCCTCATCACACTTTTCTGCTTCAGAATACTGAACTTCAAGAGCTATCTTCTTTTACCCCATCTATCTCCTCTCATTTTCATTTCTTCCTGGCCTTGGGATATTCCCGTGTGGCAGACAGAATGGCTTCAACATTTTTACTCTCAAAGCTCTGGATTTCAGTCTTGCTCCTTAATGTGTAACCAGTGTTTCTATAGATATAGAGATGCTTTCTGTTCTTATAGCATAGTCTGTCTTGAATATACTTGCCATGGATCCCTCCGGAACTTTCATCACACACACCTGTCCCCTATTCCCACTGATTGTATTTGTATATATGTGCCCTTTGTTCACCATAGTGCTGTCGATTATTGTTACAATGTCCGTTGGTGCGTGTGAGTAGCTGTGCTGTGTGTTTTGGGCTTTCGTGCCCTTGTGGATTGCGCAGATGATTACGGGTCTGTATGTTAATCATCATGCGAGTGTTATTTATTCAAGGTACTCCTCGCTCTTTTGTTTGGGTTTCAACCCTATGTTTTTGTTACGTGTTTGTTTGAGACCAAACAATACTCTAGAAAGGTAAATTATACTACTCAGCCTTTATATGCTGTATACTGCATGTGGCCTTCATATGCGTGTAAATAACGGCGTTATGGTAAAGCATACTATTGCATACTTTTCAGATTTTATTTTGTGTGGATCCCCATAGAGGCCTTTCCTTGCATTCATCAGAAATGAATAGAGATGGCTTCCAGCCTGTTGTCTGCAGAATGCATTCATTCATTTTGCATGTGTGTGTGTATTTTCCTCACCATGCCACTGCCTGAAGTTTGATTTTCACAGTGCTAGAGATCCAGACAGAAAGCAATCAAGGGCTTTGGGATGTCACAGCCATGTCTAGGCGAAAAACGTATAGTAGAAAATGTGAAGTGGAGAATTGGGAAAAGTGAACATTATCCAACATTCTGCTTGTCTAACACATTGATACTCCCTTTGCAAATGTTGAGGTTTACGTCTGCTCAAAATTCTAAACTGTGACTAGATTCTTCTCAGCCAATGTGTTGTCCTCAGTATACAGTAATCCTACGCTGTTATCTTGCTCAGAGGTGAAAGGGAAAGACCACATGCAGCGTAAAAAATGCATAATCATTGATTTGTGGACCTGTAAGTAACTCGTACTCCCTGTGAAGGCTTCAGCCTTCACCATAGAAAATAGTGAATATACTGCTACTGACGCAACTCTTTTCAATTCTCTTTAAACAAGAATACGTTTCAATGCTCATCAAAACAGCGATGGCAGGATCATGCCGAGAATAATCCAAAGCCTTGAACAGCGTCAGAAACCAAAATTTCCCACCCTTGACCCAGCATGTTTTCCTCCAAATTATCGGGTCTGTCAAGATATTGTATTCTGATCCATCAGACTTTATTTCCCATAGTTGGTTGCCATGGTGCTGTGAGGGAAGCCTAGGCAGAGAGCTCTGTCAATATTGTACCTACTGTTGTTATTTTTAAGTGATTTTTGAAGAATGTTTTAAAAAAACATTTGGGGGGGGTTGATAACCTTGAGCTACAATATCTGGTGGTAACCCATGGATTTACAGGTTTGACGTTGGCAAGTCTGTTTACTTAGCTATAGCTAGCTAGCTAACATTAGCTGGCTAATCTAAATTTCAATGATGCACCGGCTGTTTGTTCCAACTGCCCAGGTTTCTGGAAGGATGTGGACTGTGAGGGGATGGCAGAGGCTCGCCTTGTAGGAGACTGTTGCTGATTACTGCTGACGTGTGGTGGTCTCTAAGGAGCTTATAGCTGACAAAGAATCAGGTGGGTGCTACACTTTTCAGTGGTGAATCTGTTCCGAACGCGGAGGAGGAGTAGCTGTGAACTTCAGAGACAAAGGTGCCTGATGAATAGCTCCGGGCCTTCCTGTCTGAATAATCTTACTCCCTAGCTGGACCATCGACGTCACCTCGACTCAAGCTTCTCCTGTACAGAAGTGCATCATCATCCAGCTGTGGAAGACCATCTCCCTTGAATTGCCAGCTCCCTGACATCTTTTTTTTTGTGTATCACTGAGAATCTGTACGAAAAGTGCTATTATTATTATAAAGATTAAATTACTAGAGGCGCTATGTTATAAACCCTCAAAGTTCCAGAATGGTATGAAAATGGCAGCCATTGTGGTCAGGCAGAAATCCAAGCCAGTCTAATTGGAATGAATGGCAGTCGAGGCATAGGTGATGCATTTCCTTCTTTTACTGATGCAGGGAAATAAAAGTAAGGCATGTGCAGGGGTGTCATTTCAGCTTAACCTATAGGGTATGGCGAAGTGCAAGGGTGGGGTTTATAAAGTTCAAGCTCATTTACTGCATTTCTACACAATTCAAAACTCTGAAATGCATTTTTTGAGAACAGCAAAAACAACCAAAATTTACTCCAGCCATTATCACCTTGGCTACTGTAACTTCATTCACCTCAGTCGATAGGAGACTTAACATTCTACAAACACGTCAAACAGCAATTCTCTGCTATTCGCACTAGCTCAGCCCCGGGATCAAAAACTCTCATTTGGTTTCATGTCAAGTCAAACAGCAGTTATCTAGCAATCTAGAGACATCTTCCAGATCTGCACTGTTTTGAGAGAAAAGTTGCGCTGTTCACTCACTGCAGAGCTGTGTCAATGCGCAGTCCATTGGCCTAAAGCCAGCTACCCGTCCTGCCCGGAGTTATCCGCATGGTCCTAAAACCAGCCCGCTATTACTGCTAAACTGCATTTGCCTTTTAATCGGGATTGGAATGATTTTAGTAGCCTATTTTAAGTTGTTGGTGCTGAGCTAGGGTATACTCTGCGATACCCAATTGACACCCCTTGGGCATGCGATATATCAGAAATTGCGTAACAGAATTATTGTCAAGCACAAATACTGTCATATCACTATAAGTACAGTTTACACCGGTTTTATACACATTTTTGGTATAAATAGCCTCTAAAATATATGTAAACAGACCATAAATGTCTCAATGTTTGTTTTGGAAAGCTGTGTGTTACACTATGATACAATATTGATACTTGTTGCATTTACACGTTTTCTAAGTCCTATCAACTAATTTCAGCAGTGTATGGCTGTGAATTGACTCCATTGTTTGTATGGAATGTTGGCATATTGGCAGATCATTTGTATTATTTTTTTTTATCATTCCACTTGCCTGACGTTCTTAGATACATATCAAGCAAAAAGCTTTAAAAAGAACAGTCTATATCGTGCTAAGAAGTAATTGGGGTGAGTTTTTTCAAACGTCGTCTATTTATGTTCTAAATTGTTCTTAGAGTTAATGCTACCCTGAGTCATAGCAACCGGATGCTGAAGTCTCATAGATCACATTTACTGCTGCTTGACACCCACGGATTTTGGGAACAGAGGGGTTTAAACAGCATCAAGGCCATGACTAAAGCACTCCACTCCTCTAGACTTTCAGCTCTGCTATGATCATCTTCACACGAAGTGTCTACACTGCAGATGGGTTCTGGGGGAAATGGAGGTTATGGTTTGTCCACTCACCTCTATGACTTTTCCTTGGATCATCAGTAATTACAACACATTACTACGTATTTCACGTCTTCTTTCAAGAGCTAATCATGGCACATTCAATGCCATCTAATCTAACAGCCTATTCCCTATATACACTTAGGGTATGTTTGTAATCCACCCAGTTGGCCCACACTTTATCACCCAAGCTTAATAAAGTCCGTAATGCTCATGAGAGAGGAGAGACCGTTACATAAGAACAGATTCAATCAGTACAAGCCTGAAACCGTACAAATGAAACCATTAATCACTAACCACTAAATTGTTCTTCAAGAAAAAAGTGTCTCAGGCTTAAAGCAATAAGGGTAGCCTGATATAAAAACTTTTCCAATCTATCAGTCCAAGGAAGTGCTGCAATAATGGTCTTGAGGAGTTAGTAAGTCTGTGGTGAGAGACAATGACGTATTTTTCAATTAAAAAAGACAATTAGATGGAGTATTGACCTGCTGGAAGAGTATGTTCAAGCTCTACTGCAAGGCAATAAAACAGTTCATAAAATTAAAGCACAGACATTTTGCCAGTTTGTTGGAACACATTTAATTTGTTTGTCACTAATAATTCATTATCCTGCTTCTAATTTGGTAATATTGAAGGATAATGGACATTTTAGGATACCAATGGAGTTGTCTTTGAAAGATAACTCATTGCAGTTGTATCATCTGCCCACAGATTGAAGTGGTACAATGTCAAACAGTAAGACATTTGATTCTTGACTCTATCTTTTGTCAATATAAAAATCCAGGACTTTGTGTCCGAGCTGCGTCATTCTGGGATGGAGGAAGTCTTCTGCACAATAGAGTTATCCTAACAGTGACCGAGTCAGAGAGCATTTCTCAGGGACGAATCCGTAGAGACAAACCACTCTCTATTTAACTTCAAATCTTGTACCACCACTGCACACTTGACAGATGTTACAGTCAATTACTGTGTGCCAAAATAAAAGCTTTCATCCCAGCCTTAATTGCTTGCTTTTGGTTTTGGGTGTGACATGCTACATTTCAAACTGAAATGCCTTACAGCGTGATTACATTAAGGAATGCACTCCCACTATGATTATGATACACTGATGAGTCATAATCATGCTGTGTTTATGCATAACGTTGCTTTCGTTTAGCACACATTGGCCAGAGTCATTCTGTAATGTCTATGCATGATCATTACATTTGGCTTTCTTCTTTACAAGCTTTATTCTTTAATCAGGAGCTCCTTCAAAGTGAAGCAGAGGCAACTCCTGTATGCAAATGCTGCCTGCTCCCAGGTCAAATTCCAGAGATGCAAGGGTCTCTGGGGGCTCCCTCTTTCTCCCCTTTCTCGCTCTCTCACTCTCTCTTGCTGCTTTCATTGATATTCTACTACAGTATGAGTTACTTCCTAGAGGAAAGGAACAATCTGCCAAGAACAGGTAGGCCTAAATCAGTGGATGCTGCTGAGGGGAGGACGGCACATAATAATGGCTAGAGTGGAGTCAATGGAATGGTATCAGACGTGGTTTCCATGTGGTTGATACCATTCCATTGACTCCATTCCTGCCTTTACTATGAGCCGTCCTCCCCTCAGCAGCCTCCACTGGCTTTAATGGAGAAGAATAATCTTCTTTCGTGTGTACCCACAGCACAGTGTCATATTTAATCAATGTACAAACGTGGTCAGATGCATTCAAGGATGTAACACTACAAGGTGTGAAACTGATGAGGGTAAGCGCTCTGAGGACAAGGGAGGCTGCAGGCTAATTGATTGGTTGCCACAACAATTCATAAACAAGTACTGAGCCTTATAGAGCATCATTGAAAAATCCTCAAAGAAATCACAAGACAAACAATGCCTTTCTATAATCATATCAGTGCAAACAGAGAGCCTGTAGTTCAATAATTATATTTACTGTCTGTACTCATTGTAATGCCAGTGAATGAAACATGGGAAATGATTGCCTGCCATCGAAAGAATAGGATCAATGGAGTAGGTGGATGTATCGAACCACTATTCGGAGAGACAATTATAAAATTTGTAGGATGGTGAGCCTGACTAGAAAGGTCTTAGAAAATGCTTCATAAGAATTGGGTGAAACTGAACCTGTGACTGTTATCATGATAATAGTCATTTTATTAGAAATACAGTATACCTGAAGTGGGATTTAGCTGAATGAGGCTCCTCACATCTTGCATTGTAAATTAGTTCTACACTTTGTATGATAATAGTTGCTCTCTTCTATTGAGATTGGATTAGCTCATATTTTCCAACCTTCAGAATACATGATGTGTGATACTGACCACTTTAGAGTATTATTGTCCGACTACTTTTTACTAATGAAGGTTCTCAAAACAAACACACAAAGCATTTCTAATGTGAAGTGTGTGTCACATGTGTTTCCTCCTATTATTAATGGGTGAACAAGAAAAGGATACATACTCCATCCTGGCTTTTATATGGGTAATGTGCATGTTGCCAAACCTAACATAGCAAAGAACACAAGGAGCTATAATGATGTGACTGTTGGAACTCCTTATTGCTTTTCTAAATGTCTCAATACTCTACTTATGAATATTGATGTAGGGACTGAAATCCCATATAGGGATGAAAGCAATTTCCATGAAAGCAATTGCTATTCCCTCAGGCGGAATTTGCTTTTAATTAGTAATACTGAGAGTTAGAGATGTATCTACAGTATATGGGCTAAGATATCCATGAGGTGGCGAGCTATTTGTTTCACGGGAAAAATTGTTAATAAGCTGAACCAATTGA
The DNA here is from genome assembly GCA_003317085.1 of Hucho hucho. NCBI lineage: Eukaryota > Metazoa > Chordata > Actinopteri > Salmoniformes > Salmonidae > Hucho > Hucho hucho. The sequence goes on along the minus strand of QNTS01000200.1, from coordinate 564,907 downwards.
GCTTTTAAAGTCTGTTGGAGCTTGAATGGACATTTAGAACACACAATATTTGTTCATCTTAGTTTAAACGAATTGCTTATGAATAGCTACTTTACATGAACGTACCTTTCATCAAAACTACATAGGGGTATGTCTAGGTTTGAACCGGGTTGTGCACATGAAGCTAGGATTAGGGTTAGATGTGTTACCAAAAATAGCATTAAATACCGCAACATAAAACATTTTATTTGATCATTGATATTTACATCCACTTCTAAAATGTTTTGCCAATATTTAACCAAATACATCATCTCATCCAATACACATGAACAAGTTAGAGAAGAACATAAAGTACAGACATAAAGAAGTGTCACAAAGACGAAAACAAATAATACAGAAAAAGCACATTGCATTTTTACAAAATTGCCGGGTATAAAGGAGAGTTCTAAATATAAAATATATACTTTTCTGTTCTGGCCTTTTGCAGGAAAATCAGTCCTGCTGGTGGAAAATTGCATTTCTTGGAATTTCTAAATGAGAGGGACGGTAAGAACATGAGAGGCAGGGTAGTTTAACACAGCAGAGAGGTAGTATACAAGCTTTTAAGGAGACTCGACTAAAAAAGGGGAAACTAGGAAAGTGAAGAAAGGAAACAGAGAAAAGAGAAAGTTGACTTCATAGAGTTTAACAGACAGATTAGATAGAGGCCATAAAGGATAATATAGTTGGCAGCATGGAATTTACAACAGCAACACAACTCTTAAGTGACTGAGTGCAGTAAACATCAGAGAGAAACATGCGAAAAATACAAATATATGCAAAGCAAAAAGATAACACCACCAGCCTAATACATTTGAACCCATAGAGATCCTATTCATAGGTTGCACCTCGGTCACTCGGTGGCGTCATGCCGTTGTTATGAGCATTCTCAAGCCGCCCTCTGCCATAGTGGTGCCCAAAAGTTGTGATAAACACAGTCATTCTGAACGGAGGGTAATGACTGCTTCATCTAAATTACAATGACGTTGCTAAAGTAGGCAAATATTTAGTAGGAAACAACTTCGCCATCATTATCATTTCATAAAATGTACTTTAGACAGAGGGTCATGTTGTCATTAGCTAGCAAAGTTTGTCAAAAATAGCTAGCAATGCTAAACTTAGCTAGCTAAAATCCGGTGATCTCCACTCAATCTTAGCTTGCTAGCTAACGTTATTCTGCAAGTCCATCTGATGACATCAAAATGATGACAAAAGGTTTTCCTACTAATTATTTGCCTCATTTTGAAATGTAATTGTATTTCCAAGCCATTGTAATGCACTTGATGATATATTCCTCAGCGCTCATTGATAATGCATAGAGTAGAATGCTCAGTCGGCACCAGTTCTAAAACAAATGGTCAAACCAATATTGTGATGAAACATAGGTGCAACCCATATATTAAATGACTAGTATTCTAATTTATAATTCTATATTTGAACCATTCTCATGTTTGTTTTTTTAAGGATCATGCTCTCTTTACCCTCTCATCAAATTCCCATTTGTCACCATCTCAAAAACCGAGATACTGTCATCATTGAGTTTCCCTTTGAGGTCGGAATACAAAGTCTTTGTGATAAGGCATTCTGCACAGTCCTTTACCATAGGCCTCATCATTCAAGGCTGTTTCTGGAAATGGCTTATAGTTGCTTCCCTCGGCTCGGCGATGGGCCGGCTGCTCATCTCACAGTCATTTGGTCGTACATTGTCCTCATTCATTTGTGACACTTCTGTGGACCCCGCCTGGAACCCAGGCACTGTGTTGGCTACATGTACCACATGCACTTTGTTCCTGCCGTTCTTACTGAGAATGCAGCTGAACACCTTCTTGAAGCCTTTGCGAAAGTGCTTGGACACCAAGGCGTACACAATGGGGTTGAGGCAGGAGTTGGCGTAGGCCATGCAGTGAGAGAGGATCCTGAATGCGTATGTGGTCTGGTTGAAGGGGAAGTCTCCGTACAGATAGCATAGGATCACCACATGATAGGGCAGCCAGCATATGCAGAAGAGCACTGTGACGATGATGATCATTTTGGTGACTTTGCGCTTAGCCCTCTTGGACTCTGACATCCCGTCCAGAGGGTCCACAGCAGTCCACAGGTACTTGATGGTTCTGGTGTAGGACAGGCTCACGATGAGCACAGGGATCACATAACCAAACACAAAGGTGCACGTGTCCAGCACCTTGCGGTTGTACTCCTCCCAACCTGGAACACAAACGTTACTGTTGGCGTAATCTATGAGGTCGTAGTAGCTCAAATACGGTCCTGCGAAGATCAATGATAGTCCCCAGATGACTACCATGGCAACCACGGCATTACAGGGCGTTCTCAACTCTCTAGAGCGAAGAGGGTAGCGAATGGCCAGATACCTAGACCAAACAGAAAGACTTAGTTACATATTCCATTAAAACATAATGCCATGAATCAATATACACTGTGTACAAAACATTAAGTAACACCTTCCTAATATTGAGATTTACCCCACCCACCCTTTTGCCCTCAGAATAACCTCAATTCGTTGGGACATGGACACTACAAGGTTTCGAAAGCGTTCCAAAGGGATGCTGGCCCATGTTGACTCCAGTCATCCCCACAGTTGTGTCAAGTTGGCTGGATGTCCTTTGGGTGGTGGACCATTCATGATACACACGTGAAACTGTTGCACATGAAAAACCCAGCAGCATTGCAGTTTTTGACACAAACCGGTGCATCTGGCACCTACTACCATACCCCATTCAAAGGCACTTAAATATTTTGTCTTGCCCATTCACCATCTGAATGGCACACATACACAATCCACATCTCAATTGTCTCTAGGCTTGAAAATCATTATTTAACCTGTCTCCTCCCCTACATCTACACTGATTGAAGTGGAGTTAACAGGTGACAACAATAAGGGATCATAGCTTTCACCTGGATTCACTTGGTCAGTCTATGTCATGGAAAGAGCAGGTGTTCCTAATGTTTTGTACACTCATTGTATGTTGTTTGCTTTATATGTGTGATTGCAAGTCAACTGGGATTTCATTATACTCCACCTTCTAAGTGGAATTAATTGTTTTTACTGTTGTGTTGCTTGCACAAAGACATACAAATATTATGAGCGCTTGCTTCTGGGGGTTAATAGAAAAGCGGCACATTGGTGCTGCAAATGGAACTCATGAAAGGGCAATCAGTGTGTGTGTGTATATTGGTCATCCCAAACTGGCAGTGAAATAATTACTGCTGGGTATTCTAGGTCTCAGCTGTAGCCTGAGTGGATGCTCATTTTTCACATAGAGGACATCTATCAAATTAATGTCCCCCTCCAAAAGGTAAACAACACCAGGGTTTCTGCTCCCTTATTTAATGTAGGAAAAAAAAGACCAGCTATTTTCACTGGGCTGAGCATAGCTGGGGCCCTGCAGAATCAAAGGCATCCATTTATGCAGGAAATAAGAATATGTCAATTTCACATAGGGATAACACATTAGTGGTCTTTTACTGTACTCAATCACAGATTCAGCCTCAATTTCAGGTCAAGACCTACTCTTTCAATTCCACATTTTAATGCAGATAAAATACCCTTCCCTTGATCACGTGAATACTGGGTTTCAATTAACGTGACCAACAGGGTTGCCAAAAAATAAATGTGTGATCAGCATTCTCCCTATCTCCCTATGCTCTGTGAAAATGTCAAGGCTGTTTTGTAATAATGACCAATGGATGACTACAGTATAGGTTACTGCCGTGTGCTTTGCTAAATGAGCGTCCATCCTCTTCTGTAGAGAGAGAATTGGGCGCTTGTATAGAGAGGAAGTGTGCTGGACTTTAAATGAGGTGAGGGAAATAGTGATCTTGGCAATAGAATTCTGTACTACAATTGGCATCGACCTTTAGAGCTGCTGCACAGGTTATGTCTCAGCCGAATAAAAATGACAAAATATTTCACAAATGAAGTCTATTGCTATCAGCTCCTCGTTATGAGCCATGAAGAAGTAGTTAACCCAAAATGAGAAGAAATATATTCTTATGGAATTTGTATACATGTAGAAACATTTGTATAGAGTATTTCAATGTTTTTACATTTTAACGTAAAATGAGACATTAGCTAACAAGAGCTACAGCGTACATACCTGTCGACCGAGACGGCAGCAAGCGTGAAGCTGCTGGCGTACATGGTGAGGTTGATAAAGAAGTGGACCACCTTGCACATGAAGGAGCCAAACACCCAGCCCTCCAGGGAGTAGATGGTGGCTTGGAAAGGCACGCAGAAGATGATGAAGAAGAAGTCAGCCACGCTGAGGTTGAGGATGAACAGGTTGGTGGTGTTGTATCCCACCTGGCCGCTGCGGAGGAGGACGGCCAGGACCAGACTGTTCCCAATGGTCCCCAGCAGGAATATGAGCGAGAACACCACGGGCACGATCACACTGGTGGGATTCAGCTGGTAGCTGTCCGATGTGTTCCAGTGCCCTGCTGTTTTGCTGAAGTCTTCCAGATCTGGCATTTTGGGAGTACTTTAGAAGTTCTGGAAGAGAATGAGAGAAGTACATGATTTGTTAATGCTGCTGAATTATGTCTGCAATGGGGCTACAGGGACTTTAGGGAACACAAGACTGATCATTGTTGAACGTATGAATTCACAAATGTTTTAAAACCAATTAATTCAAATGTTCAAACCACGAGGATAGGGAGGAAAGTTCGTTAAATATTTATGGTTCTCATAACACTACAATTTCTATTATGTCTCATGTCCTGAATCCCTACATTGAGTAAATTTGAGCAACTATTTCCTTTTGGATGTTTTATTTTACAAGAATGGTGGATTGTGTTCCAACTGTGAGGATAAAAATGTACTCCTAATAGGTTTATTCATGAGTCACCCTAGTAATGCTCTAATCACAGTGACGTTGCAGAAATGAGTGATGGTTCCACAGCAATAGTTCTGAAATCAAAGGCTGGTGTTCAGAAAAGCCAACAGATTATGCTTCCATGGTATTTTCAAATGAATCATACACAATAGTGTGATGCTCGTTTCACTGGGACTGATGAAAGAAATGTGAGACCAAAGCCGACCCGATAGAATTCCTTCCAATGTACAACACTACCCATAGCAAGTATGGTCTCTAATCTAATGCTTCACTAGATATGGGAAAGGGAATCTATCAGTCAACACAGAACACAGCATGTAGTACACAGTGTGAGAAACCCTCCAGCTCTACAACTCTATTGTCATCAGGGTCTTGTGCTAACAGGTGATTGAATGGGAAAAGGTGAAATGTTTTTTTTTCCACGTCAACAATCACCAGAGCTGCGGAGTAGAAAACAAAAGACAACCATGTATTTTCATAACAGGGAGCCGGTGCATGCTCAGACTACCCAAGGGACCTGTCCACTCCACTTGTGTCTTTTCTATAGCCTTCCCACCCAAAGTGACCTGGTTAGCCTCTTGCATTCATCCTCATGGCATGAAGATGCACACATCCATTGGCTGCTAAGCCATACCAGCAGCAAGGTCTATTAAAAAATTAAGTAGGGAGAGATGTTGCACTCCGATGGACATGTCTCAATAAATCATGTGCATAGAAATAAGTAAATCAAGAAATCTTTGGGACTGCTTACTATAAAATCCGCAGGGATGTCTTTGGTTTACTTAGGGTTTCCCAAACTCGGTCCTGGGGACCCCAAGGGGTGTACTTTTTGGTTTTTACACAGCTGATATAATCAAATTAGCATTAAGCTTTGATTATTTGAATCAGCTATGTAGTGCTAGGGCAAAAAATAAAACGAGTTTGGGAAACAAGTTTTACATACTGAGGAAATCAGCATATCAGATCACATCTGATTACAGTAGGCCTGCCAGCACAATGGCTTTGGAGTGTGCCTCAATAACGTTTCAATGATGCCCACATTTTAATGGAAATGGTTGAAATGACATGACACATACACAATCACTAATATTATTTAAATGTAGATTCAGATGAAACCTATACAGTAGAGGCTTGTTTGAATCTACAGTTCTGCAGTCATTATCTAATTTGTGAACTAAATTAGAAATAAAAATACATACTGTACTTCCTAACACCATGCAGATATTAAATCAGTCTATATATGAGGACCATGCATACTGACTTCATTGGACCGTTCTCACTCTGTTTTTTCTGTTCAATGTTCATGATGGACAAGTGCCACTCTGGACAAAGTATGGCTCATCCTCCTAAATACAGCAGAAGCTGCTTGTGAAAACCACCATTTCACTCACTCTATTTTTGCATTTTTTCCTCTGAGATATAGTATATCACTCTCGGGATCTATCAAAAAAGGAGTAAACATTGATGGTGTAGATTTTACAGTTATTGTGTAGAGTTCAGTTAAGCTAGTTTGCTCTACCTCCACTGAGGTCCAAAACCTATCTTGTTATCAGAGATTTGTTATCAGTTATACCATTAAACCACAGGAAAAATAGGTTACAATAAATCTGTTGGCTCGGATTGTACTTGTCTAGCATAAATTTGACAGCTCTTAGAAAACACACATTTCTCAAAGCAGAGCTGTACCGCCATATACTTCCACCTCATTGATCTCTATCAGCCTACGCCAGACCCATCACTCCTCATAACCAAATTTGACTTGATCCAGCACAGGACTGACTGATCTCTATTGTACCATGAACATGACAAGTCAGATGTCAAAACAACAGCTGCTGTAACCAACTTTAAATTGCCATGACAGAGAGTATTGTTCCGGCCAACTAATTGGCTAGGGATCCTATTAGGTTTGTGACATGACTGCTAAGTCAGTTGCCAAGCAAACATCCGCTGTCATGATTGATCTGATATGACATTAATATTATTACAGTTTTACATATTTGTGACAGAGGATTCAAGTCCCACTTTAAAATAACAACAACTGTAAAGGCTTTATAGAGCACATTCATATCGTCTTAAAACGAACTACTTCCCAAATCATTCATAAGTCATACTACATTAAGGATGATATGAAAGTACATCTGGTGATTTGTTACTACTTTTGTAGCCTCGCTACTTTTATAGCCTAGCTACTGTATATAGCCTCGCTACTGTATATAGCCTGTCTTTTTTTACTGTTGTTTTTATTTCTTTACTTACCTATTGTTCACCTAATACCTTTTTTTGCACTATTGGTTAGAGCCTGTGAGTAGGCATTTCACTGTAAGGTCTACACCTGTTGTATTCGGCGCACGTGACAAATAAACTGAGTGGGATGTCTGTTGAGTAGCAGGAGCTGGCTGACAGGAAGAACAGCATGACAGCCAGCCTGAGAGGCATGCAGAGACGACGAGCTAGAAGAGCTATTGAGCTAATCCCTTAGCTTGTGTGAACCAACAGTTGAAGAGGATTCAGAATTTGCCTCTCGTCTTGAGTCATAATGAGGGTTTTGTATTACAGCTGTGATGGAAAATAAGAGGAGGGTAAATGACGGGATATAAAATAAACATATGATTTTCTGCTTTTCCTTGTCACGGATGTGCTAATGCAGCAGACGACCACACCAAGTTCCACTCAGCTAAAAACAAGAAGAAGCAGCTCCAGTGGACACGTGATCACCAACACTGGACAATTGAGGAGTGTAAATACGTCGCTTGGAACATGACAGCGAGTCCAGTTTACTTGAGTGGCCTGCTCAGTCCCCAGAGCTCAACCCAATAGCATCTTTGGGATGAGATGGAATGGGCTGTTCGGAGCGGAGAATGTACCGCTGGCCAATCTGTATCAACTGCGTGATGCCATCGCATCAGCATGGACCAACATCCCTGTGGAACGTTTCTGACACCTTGTAGAATTCCCCAAAGAATTCAGGCTGTTCTGGAGGCAAAAGTGGTCCGATCCGGTACCAGATGGGTGTACCTAATAAACAGTCCGGTGAGTGTAGATCAGTGGAATAAATATGTTTATAATGAACAAATGTAATTAAACAAAATGAAGGTGAAGACACAGATACAGACAACATGTAACCAAACTTCTGAAGCACATTCTCATTGCGACAGTAAGAGTAGTTCATTTCCATCTAGCATCCCACATTCCAGTGGCCGGCTGTTATGCACCTCCTCACAACAGAATATGGTACATGGTAAATGCATGTGAAACCTTTAGAAGAATTGCTTAAAAAATATTTGAAGGTGTTTGTGTATGAATGTAGACACATCATGCAAATTAGAAGTAGATGTATTTAGGGTGATTTTTTACTTACCAGGATTACTGGAAAACGATATATCCGTTGTTCAAATGTCCTGTTTATGTTTGTTGTGTTCTGCTACCCTCAACAGAAAAACAATGATGCTCATGCTAATATCTGCTCCATAGCCTGAGCTCTCTCTCTCCTCCCTCTCCTCCGTTGCACATTGATATTCTGCCTGGATCTCTCTCTCTCTCTCTCTCTCTCTCTCTCTCTCTCTCTCTCTCTCTCTCTCTCTCTCTCTCTCTCTCTCTCTCCCCCTCTCTCTCTCTCTCCCTCTCTCCCTCTCCCTCTCTCTCTCTCTCTCTCTCTCTCAGTTCAACCCTTCCCTTTCCCCCTCTCACAAAGGCTCCTCCTCCACATTTAATTGAATGTTCACACTTCACTGCAGAAGAGGTGCATTGTGTTTTACACACTACCGTCCATACTGGAGCAAGGCTTAACAACCACTGTTTATTATCAGCTGGTGTGATAAAGGAATAACCTCAAGCAATATTGTCAATCAGTCAAGCCCCTGCTGGACCCAGAATACGGCACTACGGCTGGAACTCATCAGCTATTCATGTGGTGCAAAGTTTTCCATAAATGCATCATTATGGCAACTTTGACTGGTATCTTATTGTGAACAGCAGCTCAATACAGCTCTCTTGGATTGTTCTTACTAATGTGTTGGGAGTGCTTGTCTTTAGCTGCTTTGAACTTGTGAACTCAGAAAAGGGTGATATATGAATTGTTTGGTTGTGAGATCAAGTTGCAACATTAGGGAATATGGCTATGCTTTATGCTTTTCTAAACTAAACCCTTTTGGATGACCAGATACAGCAGCTTGATAAAGCAGCCCCTAAGGAAACGGGGTCTCTAATCCACATATATTACATTTCAATGTATTGTTAAAATACATTTATGTTGTGTGTGCTTTCGTCAATGCATGTATGCGTGTCTGTCAGCCCTGCGAGTGTTTACGCCTAGGGTGACATGATATTGATATTCAGTAATCTGTTTGGGCTTCCTTAATCTAAATAATCCATTACATTAGCCTTAGATGTATCCATCTGTTTGTAGAGTTCAGTCTCTAATCTTCCTAACATTTTGCTCTGTTTTTACTTCCAACAAGATTTTGAAAACATAATTACTCTTACCTTGTAGCCTACGAGAAACACTCACAACCAGTAGTATTAGTATTATTATCATTTTGTAATTTTTTTTTGTTGTAATTTTAATTTTGTAATAATAATAATAACACATTAAGCACATCTAAGTGGGCAATTATTCAGCTGAACAGGAATTAAAGCTTGACCTCCCAAAGCAGCCTCTTAACCAGTTGAGAAGGAAACTTAATGCTCTTGCATACAAATATTGTGAATTATGCATATTTGAGCATGCCCTGTGCTCAAGAGTTGCTTTAAAGGTCCAATGCAGCCATGTACAGTATCTCTCAATATGATATAATTGCCGGGTAACCATTAAGTACCTTACTGTGATTGTTTTCAATTAAAACTGTCAAAAAGAAACATACATAGCTTCTTAGCCAAGATTACCAAACAGCAACTTCTCAAGCAATACTTTTGATATGACAGTCTGGGAGTGGTCTGACTGGGGATGGGAAAACTGAAAACTAGCTGTTATTGGCAAAGAGGTTTGGAACTCTTTTTCTTAGTGGTCTATTAACTAATTTACTGGCAGGTGATTACACCAGGCACTCAAACTCCATACCACCAAAACTGGCTGAAATTTCAGGCGGTCTTTTAAAACAGCTCTTACACTAAAAGGCTTTTATATTTTTCACAATTTCACAGTATTATTCCTCTCTTCATAGAGTGGAAATATATATATATTGAAGTAAAATCACGTTTTTCACTGCAATGGCGTGCTGTTCCAGCTGGTATGTCCTTGGTATTTACTAGGGAATTGTGCGGTCAAAATGCATACTCCTTTTGGTGCTTCCAGTAATTCAACACAATTGGTAATTAGCTGGGATTATAATTAACTGATACAAATAAACAAATGTATTGTAATTACCAAGCAATAACATTTTAGCAAATTATCATTTTAAAATTAAGTCTACCGTCATGATTTTTTGTGATACATTTTTGTATTTTATTCTGTACGGTTAGGGAATACAATGCGTATGAAGGCAGTAACCAGACAATTTCTGGGAGATTACAGTGAGGAGATAGATGAGGAAAGCCAAACCTCAGAGGAAAACTCACATGAGGTTCACAGTATTGACCTTTTATTACCTCAGAACCACTTTTTGCCTGGTCTGAGTGCTCCAGAGCTTTCTGTCCTCAGTTACAATACACCATAATATATTACCAGAGCCGTGCACAGACCTTTCAGGGGGCAGGTTCTCAAAATGGGAAAAAGACACCCAAGAGGCATCCCTCCCTCTCTCCCCCTCCTCCTTTCGCTAGATTTTTTCATATCTCGAAATTCATAACATTTTTTTTAGCATAGGCCTATTTATTTCTACAACACTCACTCACTCATCACAAATTGTAAGAAGGTGGCAGGTAGCCTAGCGGTAGTTGGCAGGTAGCCTAGCGGTAGTTGGCAGGTAGCCTAGCGGTAGTTGGCAGGTAGCCTAGCAGTTAAGCGAGTCGGGCCAGTAATTGAAAGGTCGCTGGTTCAACCTCCTGAGCAGATTAGGTGAAAAATCTGTCGACATGCTCTCGCTCTGGATAACAGTGTGTTAGTAAATGCAAGCTAGTTACAGTGCATCCTAAAGACATGATTGACATTGGGAAAAGAGGGTGGGCTATCAGCTGATTATTGATGTTGATGTAAATCTGCTAGTTAGCTAGCTCAACAATTTACTACTGAGCTGTATGGAATTGTTTTAAGGGGGTCATACCAAGGATAATTTTGCTATTTGATTATTTTAAGATCCCCTTGAAGTATCCCCAAAAAACTATTATTTGATTAAACATTTCATTTGGACTTACAGTAAGCTATATGGAATTGTTTTAAAAAGGTCATTGATTTAGAATTTGAAGACCCTTGAAGTATAGCATTTTTGGGGGGGGAATAAAACATTTTATTTGGCCTTACTGCTATTAACCCATACAAGCACATTAAATAACATATTCACTACATGGAACAACAGATAGTCTCCTAAAATATCAAAAGGAAGTTTGTTCTGAAGTGCCTGTCCTATACCTGAGAGATATAAGAATGATCAGGAGACATTTGTTACATTTTTTGACATGTACTTAATCCCTTATTTTTGGTACTAAACAGTCTCCATATCAATACAATGCATTCAGAAAGTATTCAGACCCCTTGACTTTTTCCACATTTTGTTATGTTACATCCTTATTCTAAAATGTATTATATTGTTTATTTTCCTCATCAACCTACACACAATACCCCATAATGACAAAGTAAAAACAGTTTTTTAGAAATCTTTCCAAATGTATTAAAAATCTAAAACTGAAATATCACATTTACATATGTATTCAGACCCTTTACTCAGTATTTTGTTGAAGCACCTTTGACAACGATTACAGCCTCGAGTCTTCTTGGGTAGGATGCTACAAGCTTGGCACACCTGTATTTGGGGTGTTTCTCCCTTTCCTCTCTGCAGATCCTCTCAAGCTCTGTCAGGTTGGATGGGGAGCATCCTGCACAGCTATTTTCAGGTCTCTCCAGAGATGTTCGATTGGGTTCAAGTCCGGCTCTGGCTGGGCCACTCAAGGACATTCAGAGACTTGTCCCGAAGCCACTCCTACGTTGTCTTGGCTGTGTGCTTAGGGTTGTTGTCCGGTTAGAAGGTGAACCGTTGTCCCAGGCTGAGGTCCTGAGCGCTCTGGAGCAAGTTTTCATCAAGGATCTCTCTGTACTTTGCTCCGTTCATCTTTCCCTCGACTCAATCCCTGCCGCTGAAAAACATCCCCACAGCATGATGCTGCCACCACCATGCTTCCCCGTATGGATGCTGCCATGTTTCCTCCAGACGAGATGCTCGGCATTCAGGCAAAAACATTTTTTAAATTGGTTAAATCTTGGTTTCATCATACCAGAGAATCTTGTTTCTCATGGTCTGAGAGTCTTTAGGTGCCTTTTGGCAAACTCCAAGCGGGCTGTTATGTGCCTTTTACTGAGGAGTGGCTTTTGTCTGGCTACTCTACCATAAAGGCCTGATTGGTGGAGTGGTGCAGAGATGGTTGTCCTTCTGGAAAGTTCTCCCATCTCCACAGAGGAACTCTGGAGTTCTGTCAGGGTGACCATCGGGTTCTTGGTCAACTCCCTGACCAAGGCCTTTCTCCCTGATTGCTCAGTTTGGCCGGGCGGCCAGCTCTAGGAAGAGTCTTGGTGGTTCCAAACTTCTTCTAATTTTGGTACCCTTCCCCAAATCTGTTTCTCAACACAATCCAGTCTCGGAGCTCTACGGACAATTCCTTCAACCTCATGGCTTGGTTTTTGCTCTGACATGCACTATCAACTGTGGGGCCTTATATAGACACGTGTGTACCATTCCAAATCATGTCCAATCAATTTAATTTACCCCAGGTGGACTCCAATCAAGTTGTTGAAACATCTCAAGGATGATCAATGGGAACAGGATGCACCTGAGCTAAATTTTGAGTCTCATAGCAAAGGGTCTGAATACTTATGTAAATAAGGTATTTCAGTTTTTGCTTTAATAAATTAGCAAAAATGTAAAAAAAAACATTTTCGCTTTGTCATTATGGGGTATTGTGTGTAAATTGCTGAGAAGTTTTTATTGATTTAATCCATTTTAGAATAAGCCTGTAGCGTAACAAAATGTGGGAAAGGGGTCTGAATACTTTCTGAAGGCACTGCATGTACTTCCATACATTTTTTCAACTGGAATTGGGGACCTTCAGAGGAGTCTTGTGAGGCCTTTGGGTGTCCTAGAGCAAAACAACCGATATGTGCGTATTCGTGAGAGTCTCACCTTTCCAGAATCGTTTGTAGGCCAAACAGTTCTGACGCTACAGACGATTTTGTAAGAAGACATATTTTCGTGATGTCTCGTGGTCTGACAAACACCGCTCTAGCAGATGCGGAAGTGCAACATCGTCGTATGTGGTGGATTGAGAAATCTCTAGCTTAAACTGACAGATGTTTATGCTAATTAGATTTCCACAGGGGGGTGCGGACATCGACTCCAGGGGGTTCATACTGCATTTGAATAGCAATGGCATAAGTGGTACTTTGTAAATTACACTTGAGATTTCAGAGAGTATTGTTGTTAAGCATTGTCACAATATTCAGAAAGAAATGTCATAAGGTACAATTCAACGTATGACTCAAGGTTGCCTAGGGAAGCTTTTGTTGGCTGCAAAGAGCTTTTCAATGAAAAGTCAATGTGTCCTATGACACGAGACTTACATGTTGTGGGCAGCTTTGCAGTACATTGCATCATGATGTATTTAGTGAATGGTAAGAGGGGCATCTGTGGGTGGGGAAAAACAATAAAGTACTATCAAAGTGCCCATGGTTTATGAAGTTTTGCGGCAAGGTACAGTAAATCAGCATTCTGAAATGCCTCCTGGGTTATTTCATGGGCAGGTTCCCATAGCAACCAAAGAAGGCTCATTTTCACAAGACACTGATCAGATCCTTGGCTGTGCCCGTGACTGTTAGCACTTTATGCTTCATACTGGATTTATCTGACACTTCAGATTGATTTGGCACAAAGAGCACAGCAATCAGTGAGATGTTCTTCTGACATTCATGTGCTTTGTAATCGAATTAACATGAAGTACCCACTCATTGTCAAAAGCACTGAGACACAGCATATAGGGGATTTATTCCAACCTAGTATTTCTTCCCTAAACTTTCAACCTCCCATAGGTTCTCATCTCATATAATATTCACTCTAATGATGGGGTTAAGAGTAGCCAATCTTTCATTGTAGGTAGAGGTACTGTATGTACTGTAAATCCTTAATCAGCTAATTTTATTCTAGTACTTTATGGTTGGAATCTGCAGATATGTGCCTGCTAGTATGCAGTAATATCAAACAGGAAAATAATCACAATCAATTTCATGATACTTCTCCCTATTTTAGTTCCAGTCAACGTCAACACACTAACACTAAAATGGTTAAGAATAATTAGATAGGGATAAACATTCTCTGTCGATTAGCCAGTTGAGGTACATTACAACTAATGAGACTCAACCTTCCATATCCATAATACCATTAAAGCTTTCATCTCATTTGCAGAGATGTCAGACGATTCAGTTCACAGAGACATCTTTTAAAAGCAGGCTGAAAAGGATCCTCATCACAGTCATTGTACAACCCATAGAAAGGTATATTTTGGCTCATGATTGGGGCTATTTTCGAGAACACTGTGGTGGTTAGAGGGAGATCCTCTCCCCCATCATGATGAAAGCCCAGGAAGTTGAAGTAGTAGCTGCTTTGATTAGGACAGGCCAGTTAGAGGAATACCTGCTCCAATCTAGAACGTGTGACGAAAACACAGAGGCTGATTACCTCTTTTCACATCAGTGTTTATTGTGCAGTACCTTGGCAAGCACCCAGAAACGTGTTGCATTAAAGTTCTGATTTGACTGGGTAAATAAAGGTTGAATAAAATAAACGAATGGTCACAATCTCAGTCTTCAAATGTTGTACAGTAGAACTGTGAGACAGATAATCGTCTCATAAGAATTCTGTCCTGATATAGTTCTCATTACGTTTCTTCCCTTTTGGAATGTAGCTGAACCTGTGTCCTCTGAGGTCAACAGCAGTGTCAGCTCAGATCATGTGATTTCATTTAGGAGCTAACCTCACACTCTCACCAAAGAATTTGAAGTGTTAGAAAAAGATCTGTGACCACTGAAGCATGGAAAGAGAAAAACAACATTTGACACTATTTGGTTACATTGAAGATGTTAGATTAGTTACATGAAAATTTAGTCACAGGAATCATCTAACACCACTGAACATATTATCCTAAATCATTCTGGTAGAGTCTGTAGGCTGTATCACAACCGGCAGTGATTGGGAGTCCCCTAGGGCGGCGCACATTTGGCCCAGCGTTGTCTGGGTTTGGCCGGTGTAGGCCGTCATTGTAAATAAGAATTTGTTCTTAACTGACTTGCCTAGTTCTCTCCAGAACTGCAAAAACCACTCTGTCAAGAGATTACCTATGCTGTAAATTGGAAGTGGCACTAGGATGAGCTAGCATAGGCAGCATCTGAAATGACACCCTATCTCTTAAATTGTCCTATTGAATAGGGTGCAGTTTCAGATTTACTCTCTAGACTTTCAATATACACTACAATTACTGTCTTCACCTTCGATTTTTTTTTTTTTTTATGTATTTACATAATTTTTTATTTTATTGAAAATACATGTTTCTGAGTTGATATGTCAATATTGTTCTACATTTTGTTAGTTTAAATATTTTCCCTCAAAGCTGCAATCCATTGCGGTGAAACTGCCACGTCCATAGGCGACACTACAACAACAAAGACGTTACTTCAAACAATGAACACTGCTTTTTTCCCTCAGACATCATTGCTCATCATTGCACCAGCGATAGAAAAGCAGAGTATATAGTAAAATTGTGTTTGTAACCATGATGCTGGATGCTCAATTCCTCCAAAAACAATAACAAATTCCCCTGAGGCAGCCAGTGGTGCTGTTTCGCCTATTGCGGATCTCAGCTTTAAATCAGGAATAGTCACAATTGGATCAGTCATGTTTATTCCCTAGATCGGGAATATAGGGATCAGTACCAGCTTCCAATAAATACACAAATCACATCCTGTCTTTCTCCTAGTTGTCATGGAAACACAAGTGTCTGAATTCAGACAGCGTTGTCTGTTGGGTGTTAGATAGAGTTGACTAATTGCTCTGACCTAATACAAAATTCTCTAATATGTCCTTGATGACTCTCCAGCAGACATACAGTAAATCGTCAACCAGTTATTCTACCCAGATACAACAGTTTAAATAGCTTCAGAGACTGATTAGATTTTTGGTGTGCAAAATCATCAAAGATAAATAAATGCTATTTAAACTGACTGACTTTGATGGGGATTTTTTTGTTATGTTACTTAGATTGAAGCACGGGTGCGTCAATAGACTCTTAAGGATTAATCAAATTGACTCCGTCAGTGATTGCATCAGTGATTGCACGCTCTACTTAGTGCAGATGACTAAATGGAATATACAGTTGAAGTCGGAAGTTTACATACACTTAGGTTGGCGTCATTAAAATTTGTTTTTCAACCACTCCACAAATTTCTTGTTAACAGACTATAGTTTTGGCAAGTCGGTTAGGACATCTACTTTGTGCATGACACAAATCATTTTTCAAACAATTGTTTACAGACAGATTACTTCACGTATTATTACACAGATTATTTCACTGTATCACAATTCCAGTGGGTTAGAAATGTACATACACTAAATTGACTGTGCCTTTAAACAGCTTGGAAAATTCCAGAAATGATGTCATGGCTTTAGAAGCTTCTGATAGGCTAATTGACATCATTTGAGTCAATTGGAAGTGTACCTGTGGATGTATTTCAAGGCCTACCTTCAAACTCAGCGCCTCTTTGCTTGACATCATGGGAAAATCAAAAGAAATCAGCCAAAACCTAAGAAAAAAAATTGTAGACCTCCACAAGTCTGGTTCATCCTTGGGAGCAATTTCCAAACGCCTGAAGGTACCACGTTCATCTGTACAAACAATAGTACGCAAGTATAAACACCATTGGACCGTGCAACCGTCATATCGCTCAGGAAGGAGACTCGTTCTGTCTCCTAGAGATTAAGTACTTTGGTGCGATAAGTGCAAATCAATCCCAGAACAACAGCAAAGGACCTTGTGAAGATGCTGGAGGAAACAGGTACAAAAGTATCTATATCCACAGTAAATGAGTCCTCTATTGACATAACCTGAAAGGCTGCTCAGCAAGGAATAAGCCACTGCTCCAAAACCGCCATAAAAAAGCCAGACTACGGTTTTCAACTGCAAAAGGGGACTTAGATCGTACTTTTTGGAGAAATGTCCTCTGGTCTGATGAAACAAAAATAGAACTGTTTGGCCATAATGACCATTGTTATGTTTGAACGAAAAAGGGGGAGGCTTGCAAGCCGAAGAACACCATCTCAACCGTGAAGCACAGGGGTGGCAGCATCATGTTGTGGGGGTGCTTTTCTGCAGGAGGGACTGGTGCACTTCACAAAATAGATGGCATCATGAGGGAGGAAAATTATGTGGATATATTGAAGCAATATCTCAAGACATCAGTCAGGAAGTTAAATGGGTCTTCCAAATGAATAATGACCCCAAGCATACTTCCAAAGTTGGCTTAAGGACAACAAAGTCAAGGTATTGGAGTGGCCATCACAAATCCCTGATCTCAATCCCATAGAAAAGTTGTGGGCAGAACTGAAAAAGCGTGTGCAAGCAAGGAGGCCTACAAACCTGATTCAGTTACACCAGCTCTGTCAGGAGGAATGGGCCAAAATTCACCCAACTTATTGTGGGAAGCTTGTGGAAGGCTACCAGAAAAGTTTGACCCAAGTTAAACAATTTAAAGGCAATGCTACCAAATATTAATTGAGTGTATGTAAACTTCTGACCCACTGGGAATGTGATGAAAGATATAAAAGCTGAAATAAATAATTCTCTCTACTATTAATCTGATATTTCACATTCTAAAAATAAAGTGGTGATCCTAACTGGCCTAAGACAGGGAATTTTTACTGGGATTAAATGTCAGGAATTGTGAAAAACTGTGTTTAAATGTATTTGGCTAAGGTGTATGTAAACTTCCGACTTCAACTCTATATTATAATATGATATATTTTGAATATGCTAGCCGATATTACAGAGACAATGGCAAAGCATACTGTGGTATTCTGTGTGCTGTAAATTGCAAATTGCATATCACTGATTGTATGTTCCTCCTAAACTGCAGATGAATAGCCTATGCTACAATCACAATGGCAAAGGAGACAGTCATATTCTATGAGCTGTAATGAAGGTGCACTTTTGTCTGATTTCTCTGACCTAGATGCTCAAAAGATTGTGTCCAGGATAATGAGAGCGGGCCTTGAGCCTCACAATATACAGTTACAGCTCAATTTATTCATCAGCTCCATTGTCACTTCGCAGTGGTGTGTCCATAGCCCCAGGAAGTATTTTGGGGGTGGGGGTGCTGCGTTTTTTTTTTACCTATGTCTATATCGGTCCTCTAATACAGGACTAGTAAAGGCCCAGTGCACTACTTTTGATGTGTTTTTTTTTGTCTTTGCCCGTAACTCTGCACCTTTTGATGGAAATGTTTGAGAACAGGGTTTTGTTCTTTCTGGATTCCATTAGAATGAGAATCGCAGAGAAAGGGACAGGGCAACAACTCTTACAATTCCAGCTATTGAATCTTGCAAGGCACTGTTCGTAACTATACAACTACCTTTTTTTGCCAAAGTGGAGATGCTGAAAGAAAGTGGAGATGCGCTACATACGTCAATATCGGCCAGCTAATACTAGTAAAGGCTCGATAAATTGGCATATAGTATGTCATCTTGTAACCACTTTAGTGGATATCAACATAGTGTGCCTTTAGAGCTCTGGAGATATTAAGGAATCGTTTCATGCAAAAGGCAGTGGAGATAATTGGCTTTAAAATATTGATGTCACTGAGATGCCATCTGCTGCACTACCTGATGTTGGCCTTGATTAAAAGCCAAGAAGGAGAGCTACTACCTAAAGAAAGCTGGAATTACAGGGTGTACTCTGGAGACTGTTGTTCTTTGACAGCCGAGTTGCAGCTCTCTTTATTTCAAGCTGTTGCTACTTCACTGCTTCTACTGGCTTCTGCAGCCAATAAGAACATCCAGGGACTGCAGCACTACCAATGCTTTTTCTAACCGTCCCAAATGAAACCTGTTGCTCTGACACCTCCTGGCAGTCTGTCTTTAGACTAAGAGTAACAAATTGCAGGAAATAATATTGATTCACTTAATTATTCAGACTGTTTTCGTCCAATACTAGAATGCTCCAGCACATATTGGGAATAAGAGCTCAGTATGGGGTTCTCCCTGTGTTTTGCTATGTGTGACTGTGACACATTTTGATGAAACACTGGCACGCCAGCCAGTTCAATCGTGATACAAGTCAGTATTCAACGTCCATCGTCGGGAGATGATGTAGAAACCGACCACCAGGGGCGTGAGTGCTGTTACCTTCAAGAAAGTTTTGGTTTTGCTAGGGCGTAAACATCTGCCTCTTGTGCAAAATGCTCGAATCCAGGGATAGAAAGTTGTTTTTGAGTTATTTTTTTAAGCCTATCCCAAACCTTAACCATTCGGAGTTCATGCCTAACCTTAATAATTTGGAGTTAATGCCTGAAATGAATCCTAACCTTAACCTTAAACACTTGGAAATTTGACATTTGGAACAACTTTGAAATTTGATGTTTGATAAACATGGATGAACGTCTGATTCTGACGTGAGACTGTGAGAGCTGGTAGAGCATGCAGCATAGTCCCCCTGCAGTGGGGTTGATTAGGATAACAGTACATCCTGTAATTCCAGATTTCTTTAGGTAATAGCTCTCCTTCTTGGCTATTAATCAGCTCCACATTGCCTGATGACAGACAGAACACAGTAACAAAGCAGAATGGGGAACTCCTGCAATCATTTGACTATAAAAGAGCTGTCACAGGTATTAATACTGTATGATATCTGCTTTTATAAACATTGATGGACACTAATGAATTACATAAGAGAACACAAGCTGCAAAGGTATTATGGTAAATTTTTAAATGAATGCAGCCCTTTGTTATACTGTTTCATTGTTTATGAGACATATTTCCCAAAGGCAGTATTTCTAGTAGAAGGAACAATTTCGAACATGAAAGACTGTCAGCGTGCAGTTAAAACCCAGAAAGACACAATATGACCTCCATCGTGAAAATAAAATGGAGCTGTAAGAGAAATTATTTACTGTTTCATTTTGAAATACATTTCCATGTAGAATTTCACCACAACCTTTTGAAAGAGCTTGACACAATCACAAGCTTGCTTTGTAGACTTCGTATTAATTATTATTTTTTTGGGGGGGGGGATAATTGAGAGACATGTATAGCTCCCATAGTCGTCCTTTGATCACAACAGTGTCTGAATTCCTGCATGGTACAGTATTCCAAATGCTGTATGTGACAGGTGCTGGTCTGCATCTGGTTAAAGCTTGTGCCAGTGGTGTAAAGTACTTAAGTAAAAATGCTTGAAAGTACTATTTAAGTAGTTTTGTGGGGTATCTGTACTTTACTTTACTAATGATATATATTTTTTTTACTAATTAACTTTTACTCCACTACATTCCTGCCTCTGGTCTGGCGGACTCACTTAACACAAATGTTAAGTTTGTAAATTATCTCTGAGTGTTGGTGTGTTCCCCTGGCTATCTGCCAATAAAACTTTTTTTTATTATTATGCCATCTAGTTTGGTTAATATAAGGAATTTGAAATGGTTTGTACTTTTACTTTTGATACTTACGTACATTTTAGCAATTCCATTTACTTTTGATACTTAAGTATATTTAAAACCAAATATTTTTTTTACTTTTACTCAAGTAGTACTTTACAGGGTGACTTTCACTTTTACTCAAGTATGACAATTGAGTACTTTTTCCACCACTGCATGTTTGAACCTTACACAACAAACATACATACTGTATCATGTCACAAAAATACATCACGTGTCTCTGTACACATTTTAGATATCCAATATGATTGAAGAAATTGAATACATAATAGTCCACCAATGTTATGTGACATTGCTTGCAATGAGAGGAGCACAGAAAATGGTGTCTGAAATATTTGACAGCTGTTATAGGATTTGAGGTTTTGCTCAATTTAGTTTTGATTTCGAGGTTGGTTCTGTTTGGGTGTGGTTTGCACTGATTGGGATCATCCTTGTTAGTCAGGATGTGTTGCACCTCTCACCTCGCTAGTTAGTCGTTACTTTGTGACATTTAAGAGCTGCTGGCCCAGTGGATTAATTGAGAGACATGAATAGCTCATCCTTTGATCACAACAGTGTCTGAATTCCTGGATGGTATTCTAAATGCTATATGGCTGTGTTTACATAGGCAGGCCAATTCTGATAATATTTTCACAAATGTTTATTTTGACCAATCCGATCAAATCTAAAAAAGATTGGATGTGAAAAGATCTGATTTGATTGGTCAAATGACAAATGAGTGGAAAAATATAATAATTGGGCTGCCTGTGTAAAATCAGCCTATGTGACACTTGGTGGTCTGCATCTGGTTAAAGCTAGTGCATGTTTGAACCCTACACATCACATTTCAGTTATCCAATTAGATTGAAGAAACTGAATACATAACAGGCCATGCATGCTGTGACCTTGCTTGCGATAAACACAGCACAGAAAATAGTGTCTGAAATATTTGACAGCACATAGGCTACTATGAATGGCACTTCTACCCACTTAAAAAAATACCATAGTATACTATGGTATAAATACTATTATTTAACCCTTATTTTACCAGGTAAGTTGACTGAGAACAAATTCTCATTTACAGCAACGACTTAGGGAATAGTTACAGGGGAGAGGAGTGTGGATGAATGAGCCAATTGTAAGATGGGGATGATTAGGTGACCATGGTGGTATGAGGGCCAGATTGGGAATTTAGCCAGGACACCGGGGTTAACACCCCTACTCTTACGATATGTGCCATGGGATCTTTAGTGACCACAGAGAGTCATCTGAAAGACGACACCCTACACAGGGCAATGTCCCCAATCACTGCCCTGGGGCATTGGGATATTTTTTTAGACCAGAGGAAAGGGTGCCTCCTACTGGCCCTCCAACCCTGTAGTGTAGTGTTTTTGCAGACTTTACTGTAGTATTCACTGTAGTGTTTTTGTTGTATACTATAGTATTTACAGTTAACTATAGTATAAATACTGTAGTAAAATAACTGTAGTATAATGTAATGTTTATTGCAAATTGTAGCAGTATTTGTAGTAGTAGTACTGTAGTAGTATTTACTGCAGCGTTTTTGGGGACTGTACTATACTGTAGTGTTTTTGCAGACTGTAGTATATTGTAGTATTTACTGTAGTGTTATTGCGGACATATCAAGAAACCTACCAGAGAAATACTAAAAGAGCACATTTTCCGAGTTCAGAGCTTCTGCTCTTTTCTAGAAGCTGTAGGGAACACGATATGGCAAATTGCGATATGGGGGAGTGGAATGAGCAGGGCATATGCAAATTAAATAGATACTGTAGTTTTTACTATAGCAGTGTCTTTGCGGACGCTACAGTCTTTTTTTGGCAGATATCTACTGTAGTATTTAGTATAGTATTTTTCATTGTACTTCAACATTCTATAGTAAGTACTACACATGATCGAGGGAAAGTGTACATTCTGTAGTATAGTATTCTACAGTATACTAGAGTTTACTATACAATTATATAGTAAGTAATGTAGTATTCTATAGTAAACTGAAGTATTTTTCATGTGGGTATGATAATATAATTTTTAAGAATTTTTTCCATGTGAGTTTCTGTTATGTGAGTTTCCATGAACTAAAAACGACATACACGGTAATGAAAGCAAATGTTTAATTTGTTTTATTTTTGAGACTGTTAAAAGGTTAACATGATTGTCAAAGACAGGAAATACAACAAAACCACAAAACCATATCCTCGAGGCTTACAGACACATCCTACTGAGGTTGACAATATTCACAAAGCCCTGTTTGCTGTAAGAAGCTAAAGAAGCCCACGAATTCATCACCAACCCCCTGAAGCCACACTGAACCACAATCGCCCACCCGTCTGAGAGGCTGCCTGCCCGCACTCGAGAGGAAAATAATTTTCGAAGGAGCAGCGCTAATCCAGATGTACCTGCAATAAAATATAACACTACTTTGGGAACAGTTGTCTCATTGGAGACTGAGCATTAAAGTAAGTGTGCAAATCCTTCAAAAAGGAGGTAGGAGGATAGGATACATTGAATTTGCGGCTTTGTAGTTGATGTGAGATTAGGCCTACATGTTTTCTACTTGCTGTTTTCTATGTTATATTCTTTCAGTCACTGAGGGCTTTATGTGCAAGAAAATCAAAACATCCTGCCCACACAGTTTTTATTTTTTGATGACTGAGATCTTATCTCAGTTTGAATACCACTGAATTCAAGATAAATATCCTTTCACTGAATCTTACCATCCACACAGTTAACTAAAGGAACCATTCTGTTACCAGCACTTCAGACAATGCAGAGAGAAACTTGTTTCAAGGACAGCCAAGAGGTGCTGCTGAATAATGTAGAGCAGGAGTTTTGCCCAGTGACCCCCACCCAGGTAAATTGGCGACCCAGTGACCACCATCATATGTTAGCAAAAAAACAAAAAATCATGTCTTGAGTAGAAGTAAACAACATTTGAAAATGAATAGATTTGGTAGACAGTCTCATTATTTTGACCTCCCCACAATTCATTGGAAGAGGAAATGTCAACTCTAACATGGTCTATCAGCTAAACGGTAAAGGTATCTTGCGGCGTAGAGACAATTTTCACAGTTGTAAAGCACATTTTTCAAAAATGTTCCATTGAGCTGGGAGAAAATGTTATAGTTTTAAAGCTAATTTCCAGGAATTCCATACAGTTTGATATGGAGCTGAGAGATAATGTTGCAATTTCCTGCAATGTTATACATTTTGCCATGACTAATGCTGTGTACCTCTGCTCAAACATTAGAACAAAATCAAAGATGGTATTATAAAAAAAAATATATAGTTCAATTATTTTCTGCATGCTTTCTATCCGGTTTTGGTCTTTTAAGTGTACACTGAAAGAGTTTTTCATCCCAAAAATGACCACTTGTCATTTCCTCTGTATTAAAGGGATAGTTTGAGATTTTGCAATGAAGCCATTTATCTACTTTCCCAGAGTAGGATGATCAGGAACAGCTAGCATGATAACTATTCCTGTAGACTTCCCAATGTAATTTTATTTTTATGGCGGAACCCCTGCAATACTGCCGCAGGCCCCAGTTTGAAAACCCTTGAGGTTGAGCACTGCAAAGCACAAACAAGACAGATTGGAGGAAGATCTTCCAGCTTTCCTGAGCGTGAAAGGTAGACTATTAATCAAATGGGTTGTTCTTGGTTAATGTGCAGCAACAGGATATATTCTTGTTTGATACCCACTCGCATATTGATTCCTAATAACTGATATTTTCATGACACTCAGATATATTTTCAATCACATGCTTCTGGTGTAACAGGTGCAGCTGTCATCTCCCTGAATATGCTTCACATCCTAACTGATAAGAACCTGTGTAGACAGGGTGCATTGGAGGGATGGTTCTTCTGTCACTCTGAGGAATGATACATGTGAGAGGACCTGAATTTTGGTTGTATTTCCCAGAATACATGACTTAACAACAGATGGGTTCACTAGTTCCTCTTATACCATAGACATCACCACACCATAGTTACCCCAATCTACAGTCTACCATTGATTTACACCAATCAGGGCCACACTGTTGACAGGAAACATAACCCACTGAGTACACAACATTGTTTCAATGGAATTTCTCGATGTATTGTGGTGTGGAATCTACAGATAAAATACATTGGATTTGCAAAAAGTCAAGGGTACATTTTTTACCACAGAATTACCAATTTTCAACAACAGACAAACCTTGCATAAAATATGTTGAATTAGTACCTTTGAAACAATGTCAGATGGTCAGCGTTATATATCCACTATCAGTTCAGCAGCACCTCCTCCTGGAAAGTTGATCTATCTACAGCTATCCATTTGGTTTCGCATCCAGGGTTTTAACTATGGCCAGGCTTGCCTAGTTTTGATATTTGTGATTGACTACAACCAATGTGCTATTGTGAGAAGGATTATTGAGAGATCTCTTAATAACTATTCCAATTGTAGGTTTAACAGAGCAAATTAAATGTAACTCTACTTTAGTTATACATCATCAACGATCATTAATTGGCTTAAACAGCATTTGCAAAATCATCAACAGCAATTTAACCCAGGGTTCAACTTAAAACAGACAATAAATATAAAGTTTGGTTGATTTCAAATGTAATCTTCAAGTTCATAATTTATATGTTGGATTCACATCTCCATCTAAACCAAAATTCAAAGTTAAAGAATAGGACTAAATCAAATCAAACTTTAAATGCACTTTAGATAAAGTTTGATTTGATTTAGTCATATTCTTTAAATGTTGATATTTACAGTGATGTGAAAAAGTAATTGTCCCCTTTCTAATTTGCTCTACTTTTGCATATTTCTGATACTGAATGTTATCTGATCTTCAACCAAAACGTTATGTTAGATAAAGGGAACCTGAGTGAACAAATAACACAACAATTACATACTTATTCCATTTAAAAAGTTATGCAACACCCAATGCATCTGCGTTAAAAGGTAATTGCCCCCTTACACTCAATAGCTGGTTGTGCCATCTTCAGCTGCAATGACTCCAACCAAACAATACTTGTAGTTGTTGATCAGTCGCTGTGGAGGAATTCTGGACCACTTTTCCATTCAGAACTGCTTTAACTCAGCGACATTGATGGGTTTCAAGTATGAACTGCTCATTTCAAGTCCTGCCACAACATCTCAACAGGGATTAGGTCTGGACTGACTAGGTCATTCCAAAACTTCAAATTTGTTGCTTTTCAGACATTTTCATGTACACTTGATTGTGTGTTGTGGATCATTGTCTTGCTGCATGACCCAGCTGTGCTTCTGCTTCAGCACACAGACGGATTGCCTGACATTCTCCTGTAGAATTTTCTGATACAGAGCAGAATTCGTGGCTCCTTCAATTAAGGCAAGTCGTCCAGGTCCTGAGGCAGCAAAGCATCCCCAAACCATCACACTACCACCACCATGCTTGACAGTTGGTATAAGGTTCTTACTGTGGAATGCAGTGTTTGGTTTTTGCCAAACATAATGCGACCCTATGTCATCCAAAAAGTTGACTCAAGTTTGTCAAAAAGCACCTGGAAGAACTTGGAAGATCATCAAGACTCTTGGAAGAATGTTCTATGGACAGATGATTAAAATGTATAACTTTTCGGACGACATGGGTCCTATTATGCCTAGTCACTTACACTATGTACTTTTAATGTTATCTCAACTGCAATCCAGGTCATTTGGTTGTGCTATTAGATGAAGCACAGTGATAACACATTATGTTTTTGTATAAATACAAAATATCTGACGTTGTATTTACATTTGAACTCTGTTGTGCTTTTAAATGGTTGAAAGCGCAGTGATAACACATTTAGATTATGACAACTAAATAAAACATCTGACAGTTTTTCCATTGGAATTTGGTTGTGCTTTTAGATGGTTGAAAGTGATAACACATTGGGAATTCAACAAACTTCTGGCTGTCTTTTTGAGTGGGTGAATAAAGGTTGAAATCTCATTGATCAACGTCAATCAAATATTACCCACATTTCCATGTTGAAATGATGTGGTGTGCCCAGGGGGAATCTACAGAGTGTGCCTTTATTCTGTTTGCTCAGATGAAACTAGATCCAAACAAGTAATCCTATAACTAATCAAATCAAATCAAATCAAATTTATTTATAAAGCCCCCCTTACATCAGCTGATGTCACAGAGTGATGTACAGAAACCCAGCCTAAAACCCCAAACAGCAAGCAATGCAGGTGTAAAAGCACGGTGGCTAGGAAAAACTCCCTAGAAAGGCCAAAACCTAGGAAGAAACCTAGAGAGGAACCAGGCTGTGAGGGGTGGCCAGTCCTCTTCTGGCTGTGCCGGGTGCAGATTATAACAGAACATGGACAAGATTTTAAAATGTTCATAAAACAGGCAGAACAGTTGAAACTGGAGAAGCAGCACGGCCAGGTGGACTCGGGACATCAAGGAGTCATCAGGCCAGGTAGGCCTTGAGGAATGGTCCTAATGCTCAGGTCCTCCGAGAGAGAGAGAGAGAGAGAAGAAGAAAAAAGAAAGAAAGAGAGAGATAATTAGAGAGAGCATACTTAAATTCGCACAGGACACCAGATAAAATAAATACTCCAGATATAACAGACGGACCCTAACCCCCCGACACATAAACTACTGCAGCATAAATACTGGGGGCTGAGACAGGAGGGGTCGGGAGACACTGTGGCCCCGTCCGACGATACCCCCGGACAGGGCCAAACAGGCAGGATATAACCCCACCCACTCTGCCGAAGCACAGCCCCCACACCACTAGAGGGATATCTTCAACCACCAACTTACCATCCTGAGACAAGGCCGAGTATAGCCCACAAGATCTCCGCCACGGCACCAGTAAGCCAGTGACTCAGCCCCTGTAATAGGGTTAGAGGCAGAGAATCCCAGTGGAGGGGAACCGGCCAGGCAAAGACAGCAAGGGTGGTTCGTTGCTCCAGTGCCTTTCCGTTCACCTTCACACTCCTGGGCCAGACTACACTCAGTCATA
>QNTS01000200.1:527787-536777 GCA_003317085.1 Hucho hucho | reverse complement strand
AAAAGGTCATTTACCACCTTCACAAGTGCAGTCTCAGTGCTATGGTGGGGTCTAAAACCAGACTGAAGCGTTTCGTATACATTGTTTGTCTTCAGGAAGGCAGTGAGTTGCTGCGCAACAGCTTTTTCTAAAATTTTTGAGAGGAATGGAAGATTCGATATAGGCCGATAGTTTTTTATATTTTCTGGGTCAAGGTTTGGCTTTTTTAAGAGAGGCTTTATTACTGCCACTTTTAGTGAGTTTGGTACACATCCGGTAGATAGAGAGCTGTTTATTATGTTCAACATAGGAGAGCCAAGCACAGGAAGCAGCTCTTTCAGTAGTTTAGTTGGAATAGGGTCCAGTATGCAGCTTGAAGGTTTAGAGGCCATGATTATTTTCATCAATGTGTCAAGAGATATGGTACTAAAAAACTTGAGTGTCTCTCTTGATTTTATGTCCTGGCAAAGTTGTGTGGACTCAGGACAACTGAGCTTTGGAGGAATACGCAGATTTAAAGAGGAGTCCGTAATTTGCTTTCTAATGATCATGATCTTTTCCTCAAAGAAGTTCATGAATGAATCACTGCTAAAGTGAAAGCCATCCTCTCTTGGGGAATGCTGCTTTTTAGTTAGCTTTGCGACAGTATCAAAAATAAATTTAGGATTATTCTTATTTTCCTCAATTAACTTGGAAAAATAGGATGATCGAGCAGCAGTGAGGGCTCTTCGATACTGCATGGTACTGTCACAATTGACAATTATGTGCTATTTTCCAGTGTTTGAGGGTGAGGAGGTCTAGCGTAACAGCTAAGGGAGCTAAATGAAGGTGACTAAGCACACCATTATGCAAATTAACTTAGTTTGCCAATGAACATGGTTGCTTTCTGTCAATCCTTTATGTAATGCTTAGCTTCCTTGGTCATGTTTAGTCAGTGAAAAATATTACTCAGAATGTATTTACCTTAATAATCTTTCATTTATGGCATCAGCTGTATTTCAAGGAATTTAATTATTGTGAGTGCCACAATCATGCTAGTGACACACTAGCCTGACTCATTCATAACCATGACAACATGAGCAGCACTTCCCCAATCTGTCATGAAATAGTTAACAAATGAGCCTTCTTTATGGAGAAAAAAAAACACCATCCTTGTGAACCTGCCAAACACCCATCTCTTTGTTTTTATATTGCTGCTACTCGCTGTTTATTATCTATGCAGTGTTACCTCGACTAACCTGTACCCACGCACATTGACTCGGTACCGGTACCCCCTGTATATATCCTCATTATTGTTATTTTATTGTGTTACTTTTTAAAATATTTTATACTTTTATTTAGTACATATTTTCTTAACTCGGCATTGTTGGTTAAGGGCTTGTAACTAAGCATGAGGTCTACAGCTGTTGTATTCGGCGCATGTGACAAATACAATTTTATTTTATCCTCTTTGGCCTCAATCAAAGATTTCACATGCAACATTATGCTGCTCTCTGTTGGACAAAGTATGAATGCACCGTGGTAAAGACAGGTCACATGAATATTCCTTGAGGAACAGGAACGATTTACCAAAGGTGTATTCATTACGGAAACTGTTTACCGTTTAAGAACCAAACGGAAGCAAAACAAGAGTTTCTATTGGACAAATTCAGGTAGGTCCCTCCACATTTCGTTCAGTTTAAGAAACGATTTGAAACAGAATCGGCGTAATGAATATTCACCAGCACAACACAGAAGTTGCAGTTTGCGGCACTGCTCATGTTGGTTTTGTCTCACCTGTTTTTGCTGTTAGGAATTCTTTCTAGGGGTGGTGCTCAATAACTGCTAAGGTCTTCTTGAAAACAGACATTACCGATGAAATGTTGACAATAAAAAGACACTTTCTATCCACTTACCTTTCAATTCAACAGCCAAGGTCGATAACGCCTACCCTGAGAGAATTCCAAGCTGGAACTGCATCGCAGAGGCCCTGATGGATGTGTTGGTGAACAGCATAATACACATCAAAATCATGGAAATCAACAAGTGTATTTGTGTTCATTCTATTTACCAAGCACTGCCAATGTAATAGACGAGTCAATAGCACAATAAAACAAACTCTATATTGTGTACGATGTACCTGTTGGTTTTCAGTTGTCATGAGGATGCAGACTACTTCTTTTGACTAGCTAGTAACATTAGCATTTCATTACACCTGTTATAACATCAGGTAAACTGTGTACTAGACCAATAAACTTAGAGTGAAATATCTTGGATTATATAATGGCCTTCCTTTTTTATTCTTAATTGGCAAAGCTTGGGCTGAGACTGTTTCTCTAACCCATAGAAATTGAAACACATTCTAGTTCTGTTCTCCAAACTTCCTTCCTCTCCACTTATATCATCCTCCTGTATATATGCCTTGGACATAGAACGTGCTTCAGAAACAAATACATCTTTAAAATAATTTATTCAAGAAACATTGATGCTGAGGTTAAATGTCCATGATCAACATAGAAAATATGTACATAGAGAGCCATCGGTAAAAAGGACAGAAAGCCTGTCTAAAATGATGTGCTGAGTAGAGAGAAAGCAGTGATACTATTCAATATATCTCTATGAAAGTCCCAGACTGTTCATTAGTTGGGATCAGTGATACTGGACGTTAGAGTTCTGCTGGAGGGTTCCATCGATGTAGCACAGTTGCTAGTTGCTTACTGGTGGTAGCAGCTTGGGCTCAGACACTGGTCTGGGTTTATGATAGGCTGCAGGAAGACTGTTTGGAGGACTCTCTTTCCTACGATAGAAAGTAAGATATTAGTACAGGCAAAAGTCGATTTATTTCAAGACAAAGAATCATTAGTGAGAGGCTTGTCTCACCATTTACGGTAAATATTCAACATGGGGAGAAAAAAATTTGGATCATTTAATAGGTCCATCAGATAAAATACACATTAAGTAGTACTCAAAGTTGTGTCATTCATTTTCTCCTTATCTGATCTTTAAATGCACCCAGTGAGGATGATGAAGGAATATAGGGGACGCCATGGAGGCAATGTACCTAGGTGAGGTCCTGTCCTGTTAGCATGCTACTGACGCCTAAGTTTTCTGGATACCTGTTGTCTCCGCTGCTGGCGTCTGTACTCTTCTTCACTAGCAGCAAGGGCCTGAGCCAGAGCCAGATCCTCCTGCTCCTGAGGGCTGAGACAGACACAAACACTTCTATGTCACACAGAGGAATGCATCATCAACACACTGCAGAGAGCATGCAAGAGGCACACTGACACACTCACCAGAAAGAAGGGTGGATAACAGACACACACACACACACACACACACACCACACACACACACACACACACACACACACACAGTCAGTCACTCACAGGTCTGAGGAGCAGCAACACACATCATGAGGTGAAGAAACACTGAACTGTGGGCACCACTGTCCTTCATTTATGAAGTCATCATGGACAAGAAAGATGGGCTACACGGTGGAATGTCAAACATATTAATATTGTGTTTTCCTATAGTAACCAAATAGCCTGCGTTTCAAATTGAGCAAACACATAGCAATAAGAGCTAGTGAAGAGAAACAATAGGTAACTGGGTTGTGTTGATGGTATATGGACATTATTATAGCCTATATTATGTGTGGGTGATGCTGGATTATGGGATTTAATGGCGATTGTTGATTACCTGACTGTGCTGCGAGCCGACTCAGCCAAGGACATCTCCAGCGCTCTTTGTAAGGCCTGCTCCTCAGTCTGCAATCACAACATGCAGATAAACACTTACAGGACGTTCTTTATTTTCTTCTTGGAATCTCAATGAATAAACAGGAGCAGACTTTAGAATCTCAATGAATAAACAGCAGACTTTAGAATCTCAATGAATAAACAGGAGCAGACTTTAGAATCTCAATGAATAAACAGGAGCAGACTATAGAATCTCAATGAATAAAACAGGAGCAGACTTTAGAATCTCAATGAATAAACAGGAGCAGACTTTAGAATCTCAATGAATGGACTGGAAATATTCAGAGAAGAGAGTTTACAGTAGTTTCAATCAAGTGGTGTAAGAGTGTTATGCATACCAGGCCAGCCTGAAAGGATGCCGAAGCGGGTACAACATTCTGTGCTGGAGGGGGCCGCATGGCCGGAGCTGGATTATAAATGGCCTGAGCACTGCTGTGATAGAATCAAAAACAATAATGCTCAGTGGGGTTATAGAGTCAACAAGTCAACACTTTCTAGAAAGCACAGCTGTAACAGGTAAGAGCAGTTCTGTGAAGGAAAAAAAATGTCACATCCTTTCCATGTGTAGTATATTTCATTGACAATAAAATCAACCTGTCAATTCATCCATCCCATGTGTTTTAGTAAGAATATGCCTCTCATGAATTTAGAGGACAAACTGTGCTTGCCAATATCACTTGTTTATTTATTTAAGCTTCATGTGGTTCTTCAGTGTGGTGTTTTGAAAATCAATACATGAGGATCCTCACCGACTACTCTGGGTCCTAGCATTCCCATTAGAAACGGGCCTAGAACTTCCTCTACTGCCTGAAGTGGAGGCACTGCTAGAGGATGCTCCTTGGGACCGCATGAAAGCAGCGAAACTGAAAGAAATCCAATGTATTCATCATTATACCGCAAAAGCTCAATGTGCACCACCATCAATAAATGCCATCAGGAGGAGGGAAATACTTACCCAGATTTGGAGACTGGTTTGTCTTCAGGCTTACAGTCATGGTCTAGTGGATGTCGGTGTTTAAGACAATAATTCATGTGGCACTGGTCACATGTCACTCGGATCATTTCTTTCTGCTTGCAGCCTCCTTTCGAGCATTTGTTTGTAAATATCTACAATAAAAAAAGGTTGGTTAGCTTAGATTAGGTATGGCTACTTAACCATGGGCAGTTTGTGTAAATGGTCCTGTAGAGAAGCCTATCAACCATACCTTTCTCTTGTTCTGAGCAGGGTCCGACTGGCAATCGCGATCGATGTGCTCCCCAACCTTGATGTCTGGCATTTCCCCTCTCTTGATGGGGATTGGGGTGTTGCACAGAGGACACACAGGGACCTGGATATCCTGGGGACAGAATCAAGCAGAGAGCCGTATTAAAGCTCTGTTTGGATCAATAGACAACATGCAGACAACTAATAAGGTTGAATAGCATACATTCATTTCTACATACTAACTGCACTTTACAGGAACTTTGCTATAATTCAAACATACAATGCTGATAAATTATTTAAAATGTACCTTCTTGTAGGATGACATGCATTTGTGATTTGCATAGGTTATGTGGTCTTTACAAAAAATCTCTTCACAGGCATCACATCTCATTGGTAGGAAATCTGTCAGATATAAGATACATGTCAAGGTGTTTATTCCGTGGCAAAGGATGGAGATCATCCATATGAATGTAGATGAAATTCTCACTATCACTCTTCAAATCAAGATAATGGGTAGTGCAGCCCATGACAATTGGTTGTGGAGGCCTTTGGACTTAAACCACAACTACTGACAGATACCAAAGCCATACTAGAAAGGACAGGAAGAGAACACAAACAACTCTGTATTGGCAGGGTCCCAGAGGCATTGAGGTAGTAAATGGAGACAGGATTACATAACCAACCACTCACCCAGCTGCTTGCAGGAGTTTTCAGAGCAATGCTCTCCTAGATCTGGAAACTCCATGGCACTATGGTGATACACCCTTCAATTGAAAGATACATAGATAAGCTAAGATCATGCATAAACAATGTTTGTTCGCCTGTGACAGGTTATCTAAATAAACTAACTTGGTTCGCGTCACTTCATTTTTTAAGAACAGTAGATTCAGCATATACGTTTTAGGATATTTTAAAAGTCCCCTTGTTTACGTGCTTCCCTTTCAACTAACGTTAGTTACGCTTATTATGGACGTGTACAGTCACTGGTAAGATGTCCGCTGACAGTCACAGTTGGCTAACGTTAGCTACCCATCTAGGTGTAGGTAGCTAGGACTTCCTATGATAACGAATGCTGAATCATGCCATCGCTTCTTGCTACCTACATTTTGCCATTTTGGCTAACGTTGGCTAACTAGCTAAGTTATTTTGGAGTATCTAGCAGCAGTCTTCCTCTCTGCTAGCAGCCAGCTAGCTAACTAGCTACTTAACATGGCTAATTAGCTAGCTAGTAGCTAGGCCAGCTCCTCCCTGTACAATCGCTCGAGACCATAAATGCAATTACCTAGTAGACCAATGTTAGTATTGGTCTGTGCTTAAGCAATCTAACGTTAACTAGAGAGTTATTTATGAAATACCATTGATGAGCTTGTTCCTGGTTTTACAGGCCAACAACAACAAAATGAAGCTAGCTAGCTAGCTTGCTGATAAGCTAACGTTGTTAGCTAGCATTCTAGACAACTACTTAACATTACGTCGTTACTGATAGTTAACTAATGTTGAAGTTACTAATTTAACTTTACATTAATTCGAAACTGATAATATTTAGCAAAAATATATTTAGGACGATTGTTTACCATCACGAACGTTAGTGTTAGCTAACTAGCTATCTAGCTAACGAATATGGATTCGAGACACTCTTCCTGCCCTTGGTTTGGTTGGCTGACTAGCTAGCTAGATACGATAGCTAACAGCAAACCATAGTAAATTGCAAAATACATGCAAAAATAGACGACTACTCTCACTTACCCAGAGACTTGGTTCAACAAGACAGCTATGTTTGATTATTCTTTCCCCTCTTGCTTTGAGATTAACGTTGAACTTTGAGGAAGCGAGTGGCTAGCAAGCTCTCGTGACAGCCAGCTACATCGAAGCGTCACTGACACTGTTGTTTACGCTCCTCCTCTCACCGTTGTACCAGCTAGGGAGTTCCAGAATGTACCACGAGGCAGGAATGCAGCGTTGTTGTGATCAATCACAGTGACACAGCCTTCTTGAGAACTGTCCATGGTGCTGGTTTTTACGAAACGTCTAACTGAGACATTTTTGGGTTGTCTCAAACCAGCAGCACGGACAGCTCTCAATAATGCTGTGTCACTGTGACTAGATATCAAGGTGACTAGCTAGTCTCTCGCCAGACTAGTTCAGAAAGGCCATGTCAGAATGAATCACTTTTCTGGAGTCATGGTTGGTCTATAACTAGGGTATAATAAATCACACAAAATAAGCAGAATAATGCTAGTTTTGATTTTGGATAGTTATTACCTTACAACTTTTGTTTGTGTTTGATATTGTATTTGTTTACTTGCTGAATAACACAGATGTGTTATTCACAGAGCACATATCTTTGTTTCACAAGTAAATGTGCCCTTTTATTCATCAGTACAATATAGGCTATATGTGATGATATAGGTGATTCATTCATGCTGATGAAATGGCCCATATGGGCTAGGCACCTTTGTGTACACTGGAAGCAATTGTGAGTCTAAAGAGGAAAATGTGCAATACTGCAGTCAATGTAATGGCATATCATTACCAGATGGTGGCAGCAGAGCTCTTTCAGACGTCTATACAGTCAGACTTCTGGTTGTTTATGACTGGCCACATTGTGTTTTTGTATTGTGGCAGTCCCATTAATAGACTCTCTAATCTCATGGTTCATGCATGCGTTAACAGAAGGGTAACTGCAGAGGAAAGTTCTCATTGCAAAGATAAAGTTACAATATATATGTACAGAGGTGTCACTGGGTGAGTTAGTGAGGGTGGGCCTACCTGGTCACTTTTCAGATTTTGAAAGCATGAAGTTGTAGACACTTTCGACATGAGTATGAAAAACACATAGATAGCGATTATTAATGATTATGTTACTAGAAACAAAGCCTAACTTAAAGCAGAAACTCCCTGTTGAAGAGGCACTGGAATCCACATAAACACACACCATAGCAGGACCAGCCACATCACCAAGAGGTCAACTAGCTGGAAATAGTTCGATAGTAGAGTCATCCCACAAAATGGACTATTCTCATCATGCAACAGTACAGTGTTATGATCAGAGGCTGGGAGAAGTGATCACAGAGGAACTCGTCTAGATTCTTCCCCTGTACTGTAGCACCTGGCTCATAAGCTGCTAATTCTGCTGCCAGATGGCATCGCTTGCTGAACACCTGGTTCATCATAGGGATTCCTCTTCCTTTGCTCACACTATATCTGCTCGAATTAGAAGATGATTGTAATAATTTCATACCCCCCTCCTTATCCCTTTATTGCCATAGCAACATTTTGGATGACACATTTGACATGGCTTCTGGACAGTTTGTCCTCATGGTGCCAGTCACCTCTGAGTCTCCTTGGTCATACTTTGTTCTGGACAATATCAGGATGCCACTGTTTCTCAGGTGAGAGCTATAGCACAACTAGCCCTGCTACAGTATCCTATAGCCTATTCAATGTAAAAATAAAACAAAACTCTCTGTAGTTTCTCTCTACACTCCTGAAAAACAGAAGTCAAAGTTTGTTCTTTTTCTAGAATGAGACAACACAATAAAACAGGTTCTAAACTGTTACTTAAACCAGTTACTAAACCAGTTACTAAAACAGTTACTAAACCATTATTATTAAACCATCACAGTTAAGTAACTTTCTACTAATTTGAGTTTCTCTTTCAAAAAAGTTTCGTAATTGCATTGGTAAAATATGATCTTAATCACATGGATGATCCAAACTTCAAATGCACATAATCCGTTGATTCTAAATCCAATCCTTGCAAGTCTCCTCCATTTGACATCTAATCCAGTTTTTAAAAATTTCAATGAGGCAGGATACAAGTCATTTGAATATCATTAACCTTCATAACGACTCAAATAGCCCCTTGTGCTTTTCAGGGACATAATGCCTTTTTTATTCAATAGGTGTGCGTTTCGAAGAACTGAATAACGATTTGGTTGATTTATTTCTCCTGCTATAAAAACGCCTGAGCATCCAGACAAACACAAGATTGGTGGTTTTGCTAAATTGGATGGTAATTGCCATCATGACAAATTAGGAGGCAGAAACCCGTCTTATTTTGTTCTATT
>QNTS01000200.1:510287-522787 GCA_003317085.1 Hucho hucho | reverse complement strand
ACATGAGGGAGGAGGATGTCTTCCCTGTAACGCACAGCGTTGAAATTGCCTGCAATGACAAGCTCAGGCCGATGATGCTGTGACACACCGCCCCAGACCATGACGGACCCTCCACCTCCAAATCGATCCCGCTCCAGAGTACAGGCCTCGGTGTAACGCTCATTCCTTCAACGATAAACGCGAATCCGACCATCACCCCTGGTGAGACAAAACTGCGACTCGTCAGTGAAGAGCACTTTTTGCCAGTCCTGTCTGGTCCAGCGACGGTGGGTTTGTGCCCATAGGCGACGTTGTTGCAGGTGATGTCTGGTGAGGACCTGCCTTACAACAGGCCTACAAGCCCTCAGCCCAGCCTCTCTCAGCTTATTGCGGACAATCTGAGCACTGATGGAGGGATTGTGCGTTCCTGGTGTAACTCAGGCAGTTGTTGTTGCCATCCTGTACCTGTCCCGAAGGTGTGATGTTCGGAAGTTCCGATCCTGTTGTTACACGTGGTCTGCCGCTACGAGGGCGATCAGCTGTCCATCCTGTCTACCTGTCTTAGGAATCTCACAGTATGGACATTGCAATTTATTGCGCTGGCCACATCTGCAGTCCTCATGCCTCCTTGCAGCATGCCTAAGGCATGTTCACGCAGATGAGCAGGGACCCTGGGCATCTTTCTTTTGGTGTTTTTCAGAGTCAGTAGAAAGGCCTCTTTAATGTCCTAAGTTTTCATAACTGTGACCTTAATTGCCTACCATCTGTAAGCTGTTCATTAATTGTTCATGGTTCATTGAACAAGCATATAAAACAGTGTTTAAACCCTTTACAATGAAAATCTGTGAAGTTATTTGGAATTTTACGAATTATCTTTGAAAGAAAGGGTCCTGAAAAAGGAGTGTTTTTTTTTTTTTTTTTAGATGGTAGGCTAAATAGGCCTATTTGTTTTCTCATCTGCTGCTTTGATGGCCTCCAGCAATTATGATTTGAGATCTTCAAATGTGTGATTTATGCCAGTTGCTTTCAAATAATCTGAAATAAAAGATGGTTGACCTGCAGGTCAGGGATGGATGTGTATGGAGCTACCATTTCCATCCGCATGTGGGTTTATCAAAGAAAGTTACTATTTAATATCAGGTGGTAAAGGCAACAATAGGGTAGACAAGTATCACATGAACCAATGTATGTATGTCTACTTAATTTTTTTATTTTTTTCACCTTTTTTTAACCAGGTAGGCAAGTTGAGAACAAGTTCTCATTTACAACTGCGACCTGGCCAAGATAAAGCAATACTTGCCATATAGGCTAAGCTACCAGCTCTATAAAACACTCTTAGAAAAAAAGGGTTCTTCGGCTGGCCCCAGTAGGAGAACCCTTTTTTGGTTCCAGGTACCCTTTTCGGTTCCAGGTAGAACCCTTTTGGTTTCCATGTAGAACCCTCTGTGGAAAGGGGTTCTACATGGAACCCATGGCCAGGTCGCAGTTGTAAATGAGAACTTGTTCTCAACTTGCCTACCTGGTTAATTAAAGGTGAAATAAAAAAAATAAAAAATATATGGGTTATACCTGGAACCAAAAAGGGTTCTTCAACGGGTTCTCATATGGAGAAAGCCTATGGGAACAGCCGAGGAACCATTTTAGGTTCTAGATAGCACTTTTCTTTCTGAGTCTATTGTTCTGCAGTTTAGGGTGCTGACTCTGAGGCACTTTTCTATTATTTTACTGAACCTTTATGTCCTATCGACCAAGGCCAGTTAAATTGTTGATGAAACTCTTGTATTCAAATGAAAAGATAGGCCTGTAGCGGCACTGAATGCAAGCCTTGTTCGTCTTATTATCGGGTTAATTAAAGCTAGGATCTGACAATGTCACCCGGTTGTAGAAAAACGGATTTAAATGCAATGTCTCCCGGGACTGCGTGTCAAGGGCTGCTTTTCACTGAGCCCGTGCGCCTGGATGGGGTTACGATCAGAATTGACAAGAAGCAATTATTGAATTTTAGATGTTCAAAAAATAAATGAATGGTTGGAATTATTCATAAAACATCTGTAAAACATGATAAACTTAGTTAAAATACAAAGAGAAAGGCATCTGAGGCAACTCTAACCACATCTTTGTAGGGGAGAGGGATAAAACGGCCAGATCCTGAGACATTTCTAAGGAGTTCAT
The DNA here is from genome assembly GCA_003317085.1 of Hucho hucho. NCBI lineage: Eukaryota > Metazoa > Chordata > Actinopteri > Salmoniformes > Salmonidae > Hucho > Hucho hucho. The sequence continues at coordinate 520,636 of QNTS01000200.1, read as the reverse complement.
TAAAATGTACATATTGAAATGCAGAGGGGTGCTATTTGGGCTTGAGGTCAAGTGACGAACGGATTATATACTTCCTCATAATAATATTAATTAAACAATTTGCATGCTAATAAGGTAACAATTATCACGGCTTCTGTTGAGAGATTCGGGTTATTACAACACGCCAATCCGGGTGCCAAGGGTCAGGGAGTGAGTGGGGAGCGAAATTTCAACTCAGATTAACATTTTGACAGCACCAGACATGGGATAAATAAAGTCGAATTAATTTTCGCTGTAGCCTAAAGAGCAGAGAGACAGAACGACTAGACCTACTTAGACAGGATTGATTCGCTTTATTCACAACACATTTCTTTACATAACCTTAACCTTTTACACAATCATAAATGTCCTCCGTTTTCACCGGAGATGAGTCTATTTTGAACTTCGAGAATAAATAACCTCTAGACATATAAAGGTAAATATAATACAATTATTGAATATACATATATATATATATTTATATAGATAGATAGATAGATAGATAGATAGATAGATAGATAGATAGATAGATAGATAGATAGATAGATAGATAGATAGATATCAGATGACACACTGGTTCTGCACATCTAAAGCTACAATGTTTTATTCGTTTGCCTCATAAAGACAGCATTTACCTGCCTACACGAGTTCAAAACTAGCCTACCAAAAAAATTGGAACAATAACTACAAAACCGTATTCACAAGAAGGTACTTTGTAAACCTGGGAAAAGTTCTCACACATTTCTAAATTAAGTCTCATTAATTACACTATAAGTGCTGGGGAATAAGGGTTCACATTTCTTCCTAATATCGTTCCTCTTATTAGCAGAAGATTAATTAGTGTGTGATGTAATTAATAACTTAACATCTGCCTTTTTTCAATCAGCTAATCGACAGCAGGCTGAGGAGTCGATCGCCCCCTTTCATCAACATCCTGTTATATTGCACGCGAATTGGTTGTAGTCTAGAATAAAATTTGACAGCATTGGATGATAAATGTCTTTGTGTAAAATTGGGGTATTTGTAACTCGGCATCGATTAATAGAGAGAGTAAACATTTAAAACGCCATAACATGTTGACCAAAAACTGTGACTAGCCTCTCAGTCATTTTCGATGTGGGAACGAGCGTTCGAAATTAGTCCATCTCTTTCACCTTTTACTGGGCTTCAATCTGATCACTCTCTCTTGGTGGTCCCCCGTGTAGTTGTGATGTAGTTCTTATCAAAGCCCTTCTGTCTTGTTGTGACAGCTCTGATATTGTTTATTGAGGTGGATGTCAGGTTTAATTAGCAATCGATATGGAAAGCGTTTGCAGACCGCGCCTCTGACGTCATACTCGATTACCGTTTCTCATTGGTCTCAAATTCCCAAAGCCTAGGCTAATTATTGGAAGGTTCATGTTGATAAAGTACANCTCATCCTTCCCTCCACATCATGTCCCCTCCTCGCTGGCCACACTCACTGCATGCTTTTTAAATTCACACCACCAGCCTCCAGACGTCGTTTCCTTTTGCCTAGGAGATGATGGACAGCAGGATACTGGATCCACCTCATGCCCAGTTCGGAGGCTCTCTCGGCGGTATGGTGGGCTTTCCGTACCATCTAAGCCACCATCATGTTTACGAATTAGCCGGTCATCAACTTCAATCTGCGGCCGCAGTTCCTTTTTCAATAGACGGATTACTTAATGGTTCCTGCACAGCTTCAGTGGTTAATTCGAACCCCCTCTTGTCTGGCTGTGGTATGAATGGAGATAACCAGCAGTACAAGTTGACAGGTAAGCAAAACGAAATACAATAGTTATCAAAAGGTTGGCTGTAGATCAAAGGACTTAACAAAGAACTGAACGTGTCTGTATATCCTGTATATCCTGTCCTGTATATTCTCTCCATAAAGCGTTAAAGAGGGAATCCAAATCCTAAGAAACAAAGAAGCAGTCTTCTGCTTTCAAATTAGGCTATATGCAATTCATTTCAGTGGAGAGCACCATGTGAGCTCAGCTCCAAACGTGAAAACCCCTTGTGTTGTGACAGGGTGGGGAAAATCACTATTTCTCTATTGTTAGTATGTTTTACTGTGTTATTGTTATTATTATTGGGATCAATATTGTGTGATTAATAGTCTATTATTACTATTATTTTCTTACCATCGAAACTGACATAATAGCCCAATTAATTAGACTATATTTGATTAATTTCTTTATAAAGGACCACAGAAAGAACGTTTCCTTGCAAAAATGCAGGCTACTTTTGCGTCTCTCTCACACTGTCTTGTTTTGTATTCTCATGCTAGATTCGTGTGACCCAGACAAGGATAGCCCTGGTTGTAAGAGACGACGAACTCGCACAAATTTCACTGGTTGGCAACTGGAAGAATTAGAAAAGGCTTTTAATGAGAGTCACTATCCGGACGTGTTCATGAGGGAAGCACTGGCTCTGAGATTGGACTTGATAGAATCGAGGGTACAGGTAAATATCAACCATATCCACTTTTTGGCATTCACTGTTGTTGGTTTGTTATGATGTGTAGTCTAATGATTCTTAAACACTGATAGGCTGTTTGAACAAAGGAAAGTAGGCCTATTTATTTCCCATGTCTCTTACACAAATATATTACAATGGTCTATTTTAGATATATAACTGTCCTGTAATCCCTGTCTCTTTGTTGTTTTGTACTGTGACCAAAAACGGATTACTGTAATATATTGTAATATAGGCACACAGAGGCCTATTATAGTATGTGCAGTACGATGCACATACAGTACGATGCTTCAAAACCCGAAAATGAAAGCAATTCATTTTCACAATTTTAAAAAGGAAAACATTATCAAACGTGAATATTTATTTAAATAACACAATATACGCTATATTTATACAGATATAGTCTTCGAAATTAAGGGTGATACGAGCAGCAAACCGAGTATAAAGAGGACCTCTGGTTCAAGGAGAAATACTTTAAATATGGCTAAGCCATGGAATGGTCAGTTCATTTGCTGTACTTGATATTCATATAAATTGTGTAGATTCCGTCGACAAGGCTATATTACTTGCACTCAAACAGACTCAAAATGAATATGTCTACATACATCTACGTATGCACATTCAGTCTTTCCACTTGTATTTTCCTATATAAACCGATAGAACACCCAAGTATACGCACACATTTATGAACTTCAATATTGATGGATTTTCAAGCCGTACATTTTTATAAAGGACACATCTTTTCCCACATCTCTCCTCATCAGTCAAATGTCCATGCACGTGGACTTATTATTGTGATCATTTGCACTTCTGATGTCAAAAGCTCATATGTATATTGTGTTATGCACAGAGAAAATACAAAAAAATGCAAAAGTGACATGCCAAAAATAGGACTAAACCAGAGTTTCTCAAACCCCAAGGGGTGCACGTTTTTTTTTTTTTTTGCCCTAGCAATACACAGCTGAAATAATCAACTAATCATCAAGCTCTGATCATTTGAATCAGCTGTGTAGTGTTAGGGCAAAAACCAAAACGTGGACCCCTTGGGATCCCAAGGACCGAGTTTGGGAAATGCTGGTCTAGTCCTATATTTGGCATGTCACTTTAGCATTTTTAGGCCGTTAGTGTTGGGGGAAATTTGAGTATTTGTAACTATATTAAACCATTTATTATTATGCATTTGATTGGGACACAAGGGCCCATCATAAGCGAGATATATGTTTTCATGGAGCATTTTCCACATCAGACAGACATCTAACTTTTAATTGAATAACGAAGAAGGCATAAGCACACTGAATAATTGTAGGCCTAGACGAATTGGGAAAATAAATATGCTTATTTTTGTCATCGCATCTGATAATAAATAATTGTAGGCCTACAAGCAAGAGGCCTTGCTCTTTGGTTTTGTGTAATTTGGAACCATGTACAAAACATTATTCCAATGGTTCACACAAATATTACCCTGAATTATTATTAGGCCTATGTCTTTTTTAAGAAAGTGGACATCTTCTTTTTGAACATGCGTAACATGATTTGTTTCTCTAATATGCAGGTATGGTTCCAAAATCGTAGAGCTAAATGGAGGAAAAAAGAAAACACAAAGAAGGGTCCAGGGCGACCAGCTCACAACTCCCACCCAACAACATGCAGTGGAGAGCCCATGGACGCGGAGGAGATCGCCAGGCGAGAACTGGAGAGGATGGAGAAGAAGAAGAGGAAGCAGGAGCGAAGACTGTTGAGGTCCCAGAATAAACTTTTGTCAGGGGACCTATTTCACACCCCAGGATCTGACAGTGACAGCGGAGTGTCACAAGTGACAGACAGTGAACAAAATCCACATTGTGACTCTGTAGGCCGAAACCAAACCCATTCGAGCTGTGACCAAACACCACAAACCCTCCAGAACCAAAGACACTTGAACCAAGATGCTGGTGGATCCGAGCTGGACTCGTCCGACAGCAGTCAACAGTCAAGCATGTGCGCCAACAGCAGAGTCTCCACCCTTCAGAAACTGAACCCATTCAGCGTAGAAAGCCTTCTATCCGACTCCAGACCAAGGCGCAAACCGAACATAGATGGATTTTCTGCCTTACCCTCCTCACGGCCTTTGATAGGGAAAGGACATTTCTTACTCTATCCCATCACCCAGCCGCTTGGATTCATTGTTCCTCAGACTGCATTGAAGACAACACCACCAGACTCAGATACTGACAACTCCACACAAAGAACCCCAGTGAATGACAGCAGCTTATCTGCCAATACTGGACATAAAAACCATAAGGAGTGCAACAATCTCAACGACGCGACAGCAATCAAAGTGCAGGTCAACTTTACCGCGAAAAAGACTAGTTCCCCACAGAACAGCCCAGGCCATGTTACCTTTTCCAGTAGCAACTGTAGTCAGCCTTCAGCCAGCTGTAGTGCAACATATTTCCAAGATGATGATGATGATTCAAAGTATCTGCCATTAGACAGAAAAGAGCAGTCTGTAAAAGACTACCCAGAGAGTTCCGAGTCTGTGACAACCAACTGTCCACCAGAGACAAAGACAGAGACTCAAGATGTCGATATGGAATAATAGACACATAGGTGAGGAAAAAATATTGATAGCGTCAACAACACCTTTCATTTGCCCAAAGCTCAATCACGTCTTAGAATATAAACTCTCATTTTACAGATGACATATATAGCCTATTTTCTGATGATGATGGGTTATAACTGTGTGTGTGTGTGTTTGTTGCGTGCGTGCGTGCGTGCGTGTATATGTGCACGTGTGTGTGTGGTGGTGGTGGTAGTAGTACTAGCCCCCCTGTGTAACAAACTGTAAAAATACATAAAAAACACAAAAATCCTCAAAGGCTGTAAAAAGTATTATAATATTTATATATGTAAGGTTTTCATAAATAAATCGATTGTATACAATAAATCCAAACCGTGTGAGACCTTAAATAGCCCGTATAGTGGGTATAGGTAGCGCTTTCTGCTAAAATCTGATGTTGTATTTTGTGTATTGCTTTAACAAATTTATTCATCTATAAGCCTCACTGAAATGAGGTTACGAGCCGGAGGCGAAAGGACCCGCTCGACTCCTGCAGAGTTTTGATATGAAAGTAATTATTTTCCCGGTGGCTACTGCAGGGATTCAGTTTATTTTAGCCCAAAGGGTTATTATACATTACCGATTTCTAGTGATATGAAATCACATAAACTTCCAAGAATAATAGAATTAGCATGAAAGGCTGGGGTGTCAAATTGAAATACGAAAATAATAGCCCCGGCAGCTGGGAGTGTGTTTGTGCATATTGGATAGGAGATGGGAATTCGTGGGGCGGAATTTTCATCAGCTTTTCACTTTGTCAGGCCCCTTGTAGCCGGCTATATTAAGATAGATGTTCGATGATATCCCTCATTGTTCTGTCGCTTACATTGATGTTTCTGTGTTATCAGCCTATTGATCATGCGTCGGCTGTAATAGGACGGGCGAAGCAAACGTGCCTATTTACAATAGCAGAACACATTTGTTCTAATAGGGTTGGCGGTCCCCAGGGATGCTGTGCAGGCTCGGGGACATCTGCGCCATGGCAATATTAGCAATGTTGACCAGATCTAAAGTCGAGGTAAGAAAGGAAAGACCATTCACATCGCATACAGCTTGTTTTACAAGATAGGGCCTATAGGTATAACGCACGAGAAAATGCCCCCAATAACACGAACATCTAAATCCTAAAAATGGAAAAGATCCATTCCAGTGTGGTGTAGTTGTCCTTAAATACCCAGAGGCCCTGCTACTCTTTTAGGGTCTTGATTTGCAAATAAATTGAAAATAATCAGAGGGGCAGCTTTACATCTGAGCCGGCGCAAATGAATTTCTGAGCCTGTGTCCCTTTCAAAATATTTACATAATTTTCACCCGATGACTGCTGTTTGCTCAGAGGAAGCAATGACTTATTGGGTGTGGGTGAAGGGGGGCTCTTGGTATAAGAGACAGGCAAAAGTGTATAGGGAAAGGGGAAATGTAATCTCAACAGAGAATATATAGGCCTATGGCAGAGACAGAAAGTCAATAAGCTAATGAATAACTTATTATTTGATGAAAACAGATCCAAATACAATGGCCCTTGGAAGTCCTCAACCAAACAAAGATAAGACTTTTAACTTTTATTAAATATATATTCCTATACCCGACATAATATTTAAAGACATTATCTTCTTATTCAGCCAGCCGCAGCCAGCCCAGCTCCCCCAATTAATTGAGCTTTATTTCTGTCAATGGGTTGCCATTTAGGATAGGCCATTTGGAAATTAGAGTTGTCTGGATGTGTCCTTCAATATATATATATTTTTTGTGTGTCTTATTTGGTGCGTATGTTGCATGGTAGGGGGTGTTCATGTTTAATTCATTAGCATACTGAACAGGAGTATCGTGGCTGCACACTGGTGGCCTTAAGGTGAAATTAGCGATTTGCTTAAGTAGTTAAGCTTTTTTTGCCTGAGAGCTGCACGCTGTATGATTCAAGACAAACTATCAATCGATATGGCCCAGGCAGCCTCCAGGAAATGTGTCCTCCATGAATCATACTTTATGAATTCAATTTCTACCCGGAGAAATTTTCAATTTGAACGCCGGATCATTATGGGAGAGTGTAAATTGTTTTTGCTCTATTATGCATCGGACGCCATCATTTTTCTTTCTAATTACGGAGGTGTCAGGTCGGGCTGTCATGCAGGCGCTGATTTTCAATTTAACTGATCATCATGCATTCATTTTCCCATTTGATAAATCTGCTATCTCGACGCCTCTCCATGCCTGGAATGCTAAAAGAGAGACACAGACTGGCAAAGTAATAGGGGCGTATATGCAGCAATAAGTGCAGATCAGCCAGCTAATTTAGCACCTCCTGATATTTCATTTCCATTTTTCATTTTCGACTCTCAAAGGAGGGAAAAGCAGCCCAAAGGCAGAAAGCTCGTTCGTATTCAGCATCAGAGAGGGAAAAAAAACTACGAAAAAGCTTGTTTTCAACGACACATCCAAATTGGGATATCAAGCTTAATTAATGCTAATTGAGTTTCTCAATACGTGTTATTTTTATTTAATAGAAACAAATTTGCGCAATTAATTATGAGCGTGGTATCAAGAACCTCATTTGCAACATTCTCTTTTTCCTCCCTCGCAGCTTTGAGTAAATTAACTTATTTTGTCATTTGCCATTTTTTTGCAAACTAAGGGGGTGAACCAAATCCCAACCAGGAATTATGCCATTGACATTATTTAAGAATGAATGAGGCACACTTTTTATATTTTTACAACATGCAATGTTCATAGCACACACAAATGCCGAACTAAACAACATAATTATACAGATATGCCTACGAATATATTACTTGTGTTACTTGTTTTTCTTCCGCATTTCATGGGCCTATTGGTGTTAGAAATGAGTGAGTGTAACATCAAATTTTATTAATTTAGCAATTCGTGAATTGTTGTCTCATCATTTAATTTGTTACAGTCTTAACTATTTGAAGCTGGCTAGTACACATTATTATAGAAATGAACACAAAGAAAATAAATTGTGTTTAGTGACCTGCTAATTCATTGGTTTTGTAGATTAAAGGAACGTTATTAAGCACTTTTCCTTATACATTTTCCAAGATCATGTTTCCTAACAAGCCTTTAGGATATTTTTGAAGATTCTTTGAGTTTCTAAGTGATTATTCACGTATTATTGCCAGAGGTTTGCCACAAACGTGTCACTAATAGTATCTGCTTAGCAGGGCTTTGTTTCAGTAGCTCGGAATGAGCATGAATGTAGAAGGACTGTGCCAAATCAATTCAAGATTAGAATGATCAGTCATACACGACAGACATCAAATGACAGATTAGTTTAGCTATTCGATGTGGATCTATAGATAGTCCTACAACATAGCTTAGTATATGCGTATATGACTTGCAGATGTGAGACTATATTTTCTATCATAATCAAACAGAGCAAATGTACACCAATAATATTAGGCTACAACAACCCATATACAAAACATGGCAAATAATTCAATTTCCACGTGACTCAAAATCAATTTAGGCATTGACCGTAAAACAATGCACATGCCTATGATAATCCTATCCCACGTTTGCTTGGCCGAGATAAGAGCGAATAAGTCTGTCGGTCCATTAATAAGCATGCGATGTAATAAAATCCTAAAAAAGCATGGCGGAGTTGCTCCAGGATAGGAGCCAAATGTCAAGTAGCATTTTAAGCGATTGTGTTAAAGATCCAAGTGCTAGTGTTTCTCTTTGGGTATCACTGGGACAGAAGGAAGTCCCCTTCATTCTCTCATTCAGCCTCACTGAATTAGCTAAATAACGTTGGTAGCCTAAACTAAAATGACATCAATTTGACATCAAGTCATTGGCTGCATTGATGAGATTAGTCGATCATAGTCGTTCATGAACAATGCACTACTAGCCTATAGCACAAACTACAACATGTCTTATAGAGCATCCTGTACAATCAAAGCAAGAGAGAAGCCAGCAGTTTTTTTGTAGCTATTGGCCAAGACAAAAACATAGGCTACTATAGGTAGAATGTTGGCTATACACTCTTAGAAAAAAGGGTTCCAAAATGGTTCTTTGGCTGTCCCCATTGGAGAACCCTCTTTGGTTCCAGGTAGAACTCTTGGGTTACATGTAGAACCGTTTGTAGAAAGGGTTTTTGGTTCCAAGTAGAATCCTTTGTGGAAAGGGTTTTACATGGAACCCAAAAGGGTTCTACCCGGAACCAAAAAGGGTTCTTCAAAGGGTTCTCCTGTATGGGTACAGCCGAAGAACCATTTTAGGTTCTAGATAGACCCTTTTTTATAAGAGTGTAGAGATGTGTGAAGATGGAAATATTCTATTGAAATGTTAATGTCTGTTGTGTAATAGGCCACCCATTTGAAGACCTTCTATAACATTTAATTATCTCATCATCTCAACTGTCGCCTGTCGGCTTTATCTGCAAATTCACGCTTGGAAAGTACAGGCAGTGGGGTACTGAATTATACTCTATCCATCTGTCATATCAACCAACTACATCAAACCATGTGGGAAACAATAAAGGCAACCACCTTGAATTATTCAGTTATTGTAAGGTTTGAGGTAAAGGCCTAGCTCCAATCTGCTTTCAGCTACATTCAATATGACCCAAAATGCTTCCTCTATAGCGAATGCATCTTGTCATACCCGGATGTAGACATTCTGGTTTACATTTGAGGCGTTTACCATCCATTATTTTGACCTGGAATAAATCAACATCATAAACATGACCCAGAAATTAACACCAACTCCCTTGGTCATTGTGGTTATTAAATATCTAACAGCCTGTGACTGCAGCCCTGCTCTTCTCTGCTAATTATCACATTGTGAAAAGTGTTTCATTAGCTTTTTTCATTTAATGAACCAACCACGGAATTCTAGCCAAATAACTAATAAGGGGTCTTCCTCAAAGTCATGAGTAATGACATTTAACATAGGCCTATGTATTATAGATAGACCTATAGCCTATACAGCTTATCTAGCCACTCTCAGCTCATGTGTGATATGGATGGATGTACTTCCTCAGTGGACCCGTATGTCAACACCCACAGATGTGGTGCTTTAAAAAGATCACTCAATCTGTTTCCAAATCCATTCAACAAAAAAAAAAAGAAACCTACATGGAATCAATAAGGTATTGCCACACAAAGTCTTATTTGCTTTCCTCTTTTTTCTCCCAGAAATGATATCATGGGTTACATGTAATGAATAGAAAGTGCATTTGATTGAATGGCATTACATTACCAACATCATCCAGCACACATATGCACGATCCACC
>QNTS01000200.1:410996-503132 GCA_003317085.1 Hucho hucho | reverse complement strand
GGGGGGGGGAGTTACATGTTTATGTTATAGAGATTGAATGCACCTGAGTTACTTTAAAGCCAGGCCACAGTATCTTGACATTTAAATAGGCCAATATTTACCCCTCACGCCTGGTGTTATAAGGTCAGTCCTTTACGTTAGTTACAGTAGAAAATGAAATATTTAAAACGGGCATCCTTTCCATCTCTAAATGAAGAGAAAGCATGTTTAACCATTAGAGTTAGAGCGCCCACACATATTACAATACAAACAACACCTACACAAGCCCACTCAGAATAACAGCGCACACTTCAATATCAACAAGAGACATGATTCAAATGGTAGTCCATGTGATCTCAAAGCAGTGCAACACATTTAATTGCTGTCACCTGAGGTCACGAACAAGCAGGAACTTTCCCTGAAGCTTTCTTCAGCTGGTCATCTCACGCCGGTGGCATACATTGCCAATTACATTGCCCCTTTACTGGAGAAGATAATATTCATAAGGAGACTAAGGAGGGGAGGGAAATATTGTCGCTTACTATTTTGCACAACTGGTAGTTAACGGAGAAACGTTTAACAATTTCCACAGCTTTGAGTGAAAATAAGCAAAATACTGGGATGTAATTGAGTAAGTGCCCACTGACATCACTGCTCACTTAAGATAAGCCAGGCAATATGATACAATCATGGCTGGGGATGGATATGGCTAGTGAGTGAGGGAATGCGTTTAGGACACTATAGGCCTACCACAGCAAATCTGTTATGTTAATTACAGCCCTATTCTCACAACCTCTAAATTAGCTGGGCTAAAATGATCTGCATTTGTGGAAAAGTGAAAGGAATCAATTTGCATGCCAAACGTAACCCTGCAAATTTGATGAAGGAGGGTGTGCTAATATTTTCCCATTAAAGATGAATGGGGGTCACCACTGGCCAATTTGGCCTAACTAGATCTTCTAAAAGGAAATATTAGAATACTGTTCCATTGCATAGAAAACCAGACTTTGTTTTACACCAGCTGCTACTGGCAATATGCATCATAGATATTTCACAATGTCCACCTAACGACACAGCTTGAAACAGTCATGACAAAACAGTCAATAACACATAGTTTGTTTCTTTCCCTGGTTGTGTGTGACATATGTTTGCTGCTCTATCATGAAGAGATGCAAATCTAAACATTCATCAATCAGAGCATTTTGTCACAGAAAGTTGATCAATCATCCCCAGTACTAGATATATTAATAGCGTGAAAAGAGTGTGATTGTGCTTCAGATAGGCGAGGAAAGAGAGCACATGGAGGAAGGGAAGGGAGAGTCAATCCTCTTGCTCCAGTGGTCCATGGCAGATGGATGATTCCTCAAGGTAAATTTTTTAGTTCAGTTGAGCTACATTGATTTGGCAGCATCGGGTGGATGTCACACATGCACTGAACAATGCTCAATGACTTTGCTATCCTATTCCCATTTAAATTGCCTCTACTTTTCCTTTCTGACACCTGTTTAAATCAATGTCTTCCTCTGCAGGTCATGGGCTGAATGTACTAAGGCGCCCACCGACCACCTCTCAAATCCACTAAAATCAACACAATAATTGAAATATTTTCAAGCTGATTACACTGAGGCCCGGGGCTCGGCTGGTTGCTAAGAATACGCTCCCTGGTTGCTAGCGGGAGTAAATCATCTTGCATTATTTGATTTTTGTTACTGATATGAAACCACTACTCCCTCGATTAAATGTCTCACAGTCAACCACCTAGGGGACAGAGGGGAGAGACAAAATAAAATAGTCACTGTGAACCTGGCAAATAGGAACTCTAACTTTCCCTTTCTCAGGGCTTCACACATCTACCTGTTTATGTTTGTTCCAGTTGAAATAACAAGAGCTCGGCCAGTTAGAGTGTGATTGAGGAAAAACAGGACAGACATGGGGAAATGTCAGCAAATCACACATCCATCTTGGGTTTGGTTAAGATCATGAGATATTCTAAGTGATCTGCCTAGCCCTTATATCTACACTGATTGTATACTCTAAAAACATGGTATTGGACAAGGCTTAATGCAGTTTGTATGACACAAAATAGCGAAGGTCAAAGACTGAAGGTCAACACATTGATACAATGCTTCATACAGAAGTGCTCCCTAAACAGTCACAGATAAATAGGGATTTTCCGAACAAAGTCTGCACATGTCAACAGTCATAGGATGGCTTTGTCCATCAGGTTGAGATTACATTAAATGAGGGAACATTATCAAACTGGAACTTTCCATATAATACCATGTTATCATCCTGTTTGGTGGAAATGAATGTTGTAAAGGGGATTCAGGGATTAAAAATTAACATATTTTCATAGAAAAACATAAATTCCTCATCAGTGCTGTATTGCAACTTGAAAATTGTAAAATTCAGACAAATTTTCACCCCTGTGAAAGACCACACCATGCTGGTGAATATAACTAGCACTAATACTTTTCTATCACACCGTGATACAATTATCATGGATTAGACCAATGGCTTGGAATTGACTTTACCATCCATCAACATGAAAGAGAGATACGTACTATTCTGCATCCATTAGATCTGATGCCCTCTGATTACCATTGGTTTTTATTCCATCTCCCCATTAGCTCTGCATTGGGAAGGATTTTCTGCTGCAAAGACTTGTCAGACACTGAAGGCTGCTCGAGCCTGCCTTGCCAAATGAGATCAGTGCTCACAATAATGGTGGGGTCAAGTGGAGGGACAGCCTCTCTAGTCCATGGCAGGCTGACAGCCAGCATTATGTGCTTTGAGTACAGTACATAGACATGTGATCACTACACAATCAATTAAGAATAGCAGGAGGACTGAACCTGGTGGCGTGCCACACATAAAGAGTTCAGTCCGACACAGAAGATGTGAAACCAGAAAGTGGTCTCAATGTTTTTGGGATTGTATCAGTCTTTGAAAACCAAAATATCCCAAAATACTACTAGTAGTGTGCCACAGACATTTTCCAGTAATAAAAAAATATATATATAATATATGTGAGCTTGGTTCAACTGTCATACCCCATCAGAGCCTAGATTATAAGCTTGTTTTTCTCCAATGTTTGTAAGCAATGTAAATGTAAACAACCAATTTATAGCCTCAAAACATGGTTAAAACTAGAATGTTGATATCATGGATGGTCATCCCTTGCATCTATATGGGTTAGCTGACAACGTAATGAATATGATGCGCACGCTTCAATGGGGCAGAAGTCTGTGAGTTGGGACCAGATAGCTACCAACAATGACAAGAAACTGCCATGTGGGGAATTGTAAGTGACTCATTTCAGGTACTTTCATCTTGTTCCTGAAACCATGTCTTGCTTTGAGGTGTTTTGATGGATTTCATGTCAATGCTAATATGGCAAAAATTCACTAGCTAGCAAACCAACAACTGTAACGACGAATTTGAAAGACAACAAGTGTTCATTGTGCAAATGTATTTATGATTAACATTGGAGAAGAAATATCTAAGCCAACCTCTGTTTTGCCCCACCGTTGCACACGCGTTGGTTTGATCCAAGGGGAAGATACTGCTCATATTAAGGGAATTACCATAAATCCATAGAAAGTGGAAGTCCATCCAAATTACAGTCATGTTTATAAATGTACAAATTATGATGAGACCCAAATGAAACACTTGCTTATTCAAAGGGGATATTTATCAATGGACTGACCTCACTATTGTATTCCTTTAATTCAAATAAAGAGATTACAAGACATGTAACCGGCCGATTTGCTGACCTCATTTATAAGAGCAGCCTTTCTCACAGGTTTTCCTTTCTCTTTCTCTCCAGCCCCTATCCCTACAGTATAAGGCAGGCCAGGCTGACAGCTCCTCTGAGAGGGGAGGGGGTCAGCAGTGATCACAGCCTGGTCCCTAAATAAACATGACGCCTACTGACTAGGGCCCCTTCATTAGCCTACAGTCAGGGCTGGCGCATGGCAGCAGGATCGATAAGCCGGTCCCGCTCCTTTTATTTACCAACTAGCTGCATTTTCTTGTGGCTGACTTGTCTTCTTTTAAACAGTGGCGCTGTTTAACTGCTTTTATTGGGACTCTGTGTGGGACCATCTGGTCCCCCTGTCCTATAAGTCTCTCCTAAAGCCCAGGCCTGACAAGCAAGAGATATGTCAAAGCAGTCCTCAGCACAAAGCAACATCTGCCGTGCCTGACGCCCACTATTGTACGGCCATTTAATCTGTCCCCTTCCTCCCCTTAACAGCGCACAACAGCTCCTGGTATTATGTTTTGCCACTCAATTAGCATTATCATCCAGCTGAAATAGAAGCCAATTTACCTTTAATGACATCATTGTTAGATGAGTGACAGCGGTCGGCGCGACGACTATCGCTAGATAAATGGAGGCCTGCCCCTGTTTCCCGGACTGGTCCTCAGTGAGGACTGAGGAAGACCAGAGCCAGCCAATCACAGTGGCCTCACCTCACCCCTTCACCACCAACATTGTTTCCTCCGGTTCACAGAGGCAGTGTGCTGGAAAATTGAGTCCAGATTCATTAGGTTTCCAGTGTGCCGCTCGAGTCAGTTAAATTGATACATTTCCTAACAAAATTGAAGTGCTTTTGTGGCTGCGCCTGCGGATGGCTGGTGACCCCGCTCGGCCCACTGAGCAGCCGAAGCAAGCTGATGGATCCATTAGACCGCTTAGACTGCTTATTCCTCTCCCTCCATCTCTGACTGACACTGTAAATCTGAACCAATTTCAGACTCTAATCACCATTACAAACCCCTTCCACTGTCCATTTGTTACTCTGCAATTCGAATACACTGCTCAGATTGGTCCAGAAATACCAGTTTTAGAGGAGCTCCCTCCCCATTTTCTCTGGTTAAATGGTTCATGACTGGTCCCCTCTTCCTGCTGGTAGAGAAGAGAGAAGCTCTGGAGGAGGAGGAGGAACTACTACCCATACATACCCAGTAAAAACAAAAGGCCTTGAAAAATTCCAAAAAGATAAATTGGAACAATAAAAAAAGATAAATAAATGAATAAACACACATTATTAAAAAAGATAAGTGTTAAATTCAGGGAGATGACAGACAGGGCTCAAGGCCACACTGCCGGCAGTGGCAGAAGGGTGTTCCTTGAATAACAATCACAGTTACACCTCCAAAACATTTCCTCATCCACTAGCCGTTTTTACCCAGCTTTTATCTGTTCACTCAACCGCACGGCCTAGCGAAGCGTCCGGAGGATATTATTTCCCTGTTGGCCCCAGTCATATAACTCTGCTTAATATGCAGTCTATAATTTAAGAAACTTTAATAATAACCCCGAATATTTTTCTTCTTCTTTATTTTCCTCTAACCTCTCTTTAATCTAACCTTCAACTTTGTTCAACTTTGAGTAAGGGACTCTGAACGTTTGCACATAACAGGTAAGAACGCTCAAGTGGTCTTGGAAACCAAAGCCGCGCATGTATTATTTACACACTTAAAGACGCACTCCAGGATCTTAAGCACAACTAATTCGTAACATGCAGTACGAATTGGATTCGTAACATGTCATACGAAATGGATGACGTAGTACACAATTTGATGACGTAGTACACAAAAAACGGGGACCACTTTTGGCTCATGAGCACCACTTTCAAAACGACTGGCTGAAATTAGACAAAGGTTTGGGATTGCATCTTTAAATCATAGTAGTTCAATCTAAGGGCTTCCATTGAAAAGCACTGAGTTAGCCCGTCAGTCTGCAGATCTAATTATTGCTCCTCATATCCTCTAAGTGCAGTGGAAACACATTTTAATTGATATTGAGATGTTTATGCCCTCAGAAAGTAATTAAGATTTTCAATTAATCCTTTTTAATTTATGGACATCTTGGCTCGGTGTCCTTGAGCGTCCAACGATTAATTCCCCAAACCTCCATCAAATGAAAGAACTTCAATTACTCTTCATTGAATCATGGCCCTGTAAGTGACCCCATCCAAGGCTGCATCAACATTTAAATGAAAGCAGATACAAACTCAATTCAATCAAATCAAGGTGGCACGGTCCCCTTCATCCTGTGGGGTCAGTGATGTTATTGCGGAGGCCTTTTTAAGATCCTTGTACATACAGCTGCACAGGTGCTGTAAAACCTGGGAATGCTGCTTATTGCTTATGAGGGTGTGAAGAGGTTGGTGGGCATTAACACCAGAGGCTCTTAAGTGATCAATACTGTAGTTCTGGAAGAATCAATTAAAACAGCCCACTCACAAAGTTTTCTGGCTCCTCTGGGACTGAAGTAATGCATGCACTGACCTCTTCAACTCTCACCATGCCTTCATTTGCTTGTTTGGTTAATACATTCAAATGTGCCCATACACAACATTGCACTGTAACAGCGTCCATTCAGCTCCTTATCAATCAACATATAAATATGTGCCGTGGTGCTACACAGCTCGCCCTCAGAGGTGTGTATAAAAGGTGGACCATGTCCTCGCCCTGATATGAGAAAATAATCCATCCTCTACAGTATTTATTTTTCCTTTGGAATTACATCTCCCCAAAACCCAAATGTGTACATGCAATATGACAACACGTTCACTGTCCAAACCTCTGTCGCCATGCCAAGAATAAATAACAATTCCTCCTTGCTGCCCTTGCACTGGCTGTTTTGCTCACACATAGAATCACCTGCCCGTTTAGGCAACAAAACGCCTGCTTGGGGATTATGGTGACATAATCTCAGCAGTGGCCTGTAGAGTGGGGGCTGAATGGGGTCTGAACCCTCTATGCCAAGCTGAGATAACATTTGTCACTGGGGCTCCTGGGCTCCCCATTCATAGATTAGTGGACCGCGGCCTTTCAGAATGTGAAATGGCTTTGGCACTGCCACATGTTTATTAAAAAAAACCCAGGTCTCCAAGGACAGGAGGAAGCATCTTGTCTCTTTCTTGAGAGCGCCATTGCCAGCCCTCATCCAGTTCAGCTGCTTCCTTTGTGGAGGCCATCTTTAAGAGGGGTTTGAGGATCACTTGGCTGCTACCAAGACCAGAGATTTCACCTCATTGTTGTTTCATGGCTCTTTTAAAAATACCTATTTATGTTATTCATGCTACCTTTGGCCACTCAGCTTTGTGAGTTTGAAAAGCACAATATTGAAAACTAGGAGTAAACACAACATACTGTATGGGTTTACTCTTGTTAGACTTTTCCCCTTTACCTAAAGATTGAAAAATGATACCATCATTTGAAAGATTATTATTTCAATTCTGTTACCAGACCAAATCATCTTATCCTACCCACTTCGTACACAGACCAGACAGCCCAGACTTGGAAAAAGGCCACATACAGTTGCTTAGTGGTGAAATTAGCCAGCATGACAGAGCAGATGATTTGGGGACTCACTAGGCCTACTTCTTCATTGACTCTGTATCGTCCTCCTCATAAACAGCCACAGTGGTTTTGCATCATCTGGCCTCCCTGCTAGAGAAGCTTTAATCAGACAGCATTCCCCATAGCTCTGATTTAAAGAGAATTTTTGCATCACAAAAGGCCAAGACGTGTAAATGAGATGTGACATTTTATTTGTGCAGCGCCGTGCCGTAAATAAATAAATATACGCCCATGACAAACAGAGTGAGGCTGCTGGGAGAATCTCTCTACACATTGCACTCCCTGGTTAACTGTCACACCATTAAATTGTCTTGGTCTTCGACACATCGCCTTCCGATTGGTTAGCAGATGTAAAGTGAGGAAACACTTGCCAAACAGTTTCCGAAAGGCATGGAATTGATATTGTGAATCATATGTGACACAGTGACTTCTCTGCCCTGTAATTGTTCTGCATTTAGGCTACAAGGCCTGTGAACACTGGGCAGGACTCATCATGAAGCACTAGACTAGAGCTACCCTATGTCCCCAGACAGGAAGTCTGTTTGAGCAGTTTATTCGTACTTCTTACTGGGACTGATTGGATCTTCAATTTTACCTGTGGTGTAGGCAGCTATATACCTCAGTGGGTCAGAAGATATCTGGCTCTAAGTGGGACCTTAGTTATTGCTCTTCCATGTGCTGGATCTATCCGTTCACTCTAATTAAATTGAGTTTTTTAATCAGGCTCTTTTAATCCAGAGTCTTGTGTGTTGGGACTTGTGATGGGATTTTGAAAGGGAATACTCCTGATTCACAGAAACATCCTTATCTCACTCTCCTTAACTATTGAAATAAAACTTGCAAATTAGGTTGGTGCACTTAAGCACCTTACAATGAGATCCCTGAGCCTGGTGCTCTGGGGTAGAGTGAGTTCAAAGTAGTTCAGAATGAGAGTTTTAAATGTTTAAAGCTTCTCATCAACAATAGCTGCAAATGATTTGTTCAGTTGAAATGAAAATAAATAGTCGTCACAGCTTGAATTTATACACTTTAAAAAGAAAAGATGTTCATGATCCAAATCCCTGCCAATCCCTTGCAAAGCAAGTAATGGTTGCATTTAGAATCAAATAAAAGTTTGTACATACAGTAAGGACACCGTAATGAAAGTGGTGTGATTCTGACAAATAATAAAACATTCCATTTATATGCCTGTATACTCTCCTCTCACTACAACCTTCCTGCCAAATTGAGGAAAACATCCCAAGACAAATCTCCAGGAGATAGGTGAAATGACCAATACTCCCCCTTCCCAAAATAAATGGGTTATATCTTTTAGACCTGGGTGACCACTCAAACCTATCCCAGGGTAAGCCTACAATTTCAGATCCAGTAAAGCATCCACCACTTCCTCCACTGTATTAGCTCTCTGCTGGGGGAATTCATGCAGTTTGGACTTTAAGATCCAGATCAGGGCCAGGGTTGATAAGGCTTGTTCTAGCTGGGTATCCAGAGATAGGGGTCTTACCTATGAGTCATTTTCAGCATGATCGCCCTTATCTGTGCTGAGCTGGGCTCTCCCCTGGCCACTCGGGCCCTCTGTTTAACTCTGGCCCTCGCCCCGCCTTGCCTCACGCTGCTCCACCACCAAACACAAAAGCACTCACAGCCAAAGATGCTTGTTTGTCAGGGATTATAGCTTTTTTCCTGCCTCTGTAGCATCATCCCTATTTGGCCACAACAGTGGTATAATTCAGCTCTAGTGCCATCACTCTCTGTCATCAGCATAGGCCACTGACCAAGTTTTATTAGCTCACTTTAACCAGAGCAAACCAGGTTGAGTAAACATTGGAGCACTCAACCATCACAGAGAGAAAACGAGAGAGTGTAAATGTATTTGAGGTCAAATGAAATGCGTGGTACAAAGGTGTACTAAATATAAGCATATAAAGTAATGGAGGGAAAAGTAGAAAATACAATTGCTGGGAAGAGATCATGGCCATGAGAGAGTTCTGTTGCTAGGATGGAATGAAAAGGAACAATGAATATATTTTAAGCAATTACCTCATTAGATTGAGAACAGAGTTCCATAATTTAGCAGGCTGACGACGATAGAAGTAATCCACAACATAGAAACTAAAGAGCTGATCTCATAATGGATATTTTAATCATGTCCCTCGAAAATAGGGAAGAGCCTATTAACTTCCAATTTCAATTTATGAATAAAAAAAATGAATTTTGCACCTCACTGAAATTATCAAGGCATCCCACAAGATGTTGTCATGGATTATATCGATACTATAAAATAAATTAAACCAGAAACAATCAGAAAGCTATGGATATTACATTTAAAATGTAATCTATGTCTTATTATAATACATTTTCTAACATTGCTTTTTTTTCTTAAAAATTGAAAAAAAATAAAAAATGGTGACCTAGTATATTGCAATGGTTAAGAATTTAAATATGTATAAGTACTTTTGAAAGCAGTTTTGAAATGGGAAGTATATTTCTTAAAGGATTTCCATCAATATTTCAGAGAGGTGTTGGAAACCCAATAAGGTTAATAGTCTAGAGAGTTGTCTCTATGGTAACAATACAAGTTTATCCAGTATATTTACATCTTCACCTTGAGGGAGCAGGCATAAGTGTAGGACTTCAGTCCCCTAAAGGAATATCACTGGAAGATAATCACCAGCCTCTGACATAAGCATCTCTCAGACCCCTGTCTCTCTGACACTCAGGAATACTCTCCACAAGACTAATTGCCAACATTAACACCACAATGTGCATCCATTGAGACATGATTGAAAATGTCTTCCCCACTTTATTAACCTATATAGCAAAGAGATACATTGTTATACTGTTTTTTGTTTCAGGGTCTCATGTTTCAGAGTCTCATCTTTCAGTATGAAGGAGGGATCTCATCTTAAGGCTTGATTTGGATAATGGAGAACACCAATTCTGCTTGCCTGATTCCATCTATTTGGATTGATGCACATTACGGCTCAAATAGCTTAAATTAGTGAGTAAATGGCAGCCTAGTGAGTCCAACCTGCAGTAAACAAACAGCAGCGGGGTGGGAATGGGCTGTGCTAAACCCCACAGCATCACACTCCAGGGGGTTTCAGTAGGGACTTCTCCATAGTGACAGCCAGTGTAGCAGCATCAGGAAATGTCCCCACTGAAATCTATCCAGGTTACAATATTTCACAGCATGCGATAAAGACAAATGTGAACCCTAGAGCTGAAACTTCTGTAAGAAAAAGGACTATTTTATTTTCTTCACTACTGATGACTATTGGACCTGATACACCTACCATAGCTTCTAAAAGTTTCATTTTCTGAAAACTCAAAAACAGGATAAGGCCTTGGAGGGTGTTTAGGTGTGTGTCTGTCGTCAAGAAGGAGAAGGAAAAAGCAAGTAAAAATAAGAGGGGGTAGGGAAGGATCGGGGTCAATCTGACGGGCACTGAATTGTGTTTTGAATGAAATGATCTCATCTCTAAAAGGCTACTGTGGATTTTTCCCCTTTATTGAGAGAATAGCCATATTATCATCCTATTCTCCTTGTGAAGTCAAAGTCATATCCGATGATGATTGGGTTTGGGAGACGTTCTGATGGAAAAGTAGAGCCCATTGCATCCCTGTCTCCATCTCACATCGCATTGGCATATGCGGCTCACTGCTCCCCAGTTTTGGCCAAAATTGAAGAGCTTACACAGAGGAAAATAAATAGATGGTTGAATAGCAATGGCCTGTGCCACTGAACCTTTTATCAGTGGGAATCTAACAACCCTGCTGTTTTAGAATTTCAGTTTAGCTTCCGATTAGGGTATGTCCCGGCATTTTATTCCCTACATCTCTATGCTTCATAGCTTTCAAACACTTCTGGGTAACTGCCTATTATCCAACAGTTCCACTCCACTGACCCTGCCAATAAAACTTTTCATATCCTTATAAATGAACTCGATTGCAGCGTTCTAAACATTTACACTGCGCTAACAGATCATCTCCACACCTTGGAATTGGCTAAATTCCCTTTTCCTGATGAATATATAGGAGGAGATTAGATATATGATAGCTTTTCAGATTGCTGCACCCGGAGAAATTAGTTTAGTGAGCGTTTACAGAGGCTAAATTGGAACCATTAAATAGCGGATTGAATTGATGGCACATTCATTGTCTCTCCATCGGTATCACTGTAAAATCAATTAGCCGTCACTTTTCCATTCTCAATAAAGTATGATTGTCAGCCACGGATGGATACAGAAGACCCTGACAGCCACTCAGGGACGGAACACCATGTGAAAACAAATGTGTGTGCAGGGCGGAGGATGGTAAACGTGACCTGTAATTGTGTGGGGAAGTGCAATTGTCTTCATCAAATGCCCAATGTGCATGGTAAGGGCTATTAGTTTAAGATTCTACTGTGGCAAACTGATAAGGAGCTAGTGGAAATTCTTCAAATATTGCTTCAATGAAGGGTGAGCAAAATAAAAATGGGATATTTATTCAATTTTTATTATTCAAACAGAAATATTTTGGGCAATTCTAATATACACGCTACCACTTAAAGCCATAATGAACAACCCTCTCTTCTGTGTTAAACTCACATGTCTACTGTAGCATCAGATTTACTTACAGACAGATCACAAAATCTAAATTATTAAGGTACAATTCAATAGAAAGGCCTGAATCTTCCTTAGTAGTGCCTTGCATAGACAAAACAAATGGGGACCCAGACTCGAACGGACCCGAGGACAACTCGATCTAGATCCGACACGTACCCTAACGGGTCTGGGTCTAAACGAGACCTGATTGGACCCGAGTGACATTTAAAAAAAATATATCAGCCAATTTGCTCTTCTGGATAAGGAATAGGTCTTTATATATTGGCTAGGCCTTCTATAAGTCAATAAATTCACCTTATTAGCATAATATAAATATGCTATAGGCTATACAGAGCCGTGGTCAGGTCCATTCGGGTCCACTCGTGTCTATCAGCTGTAGTTACATAGACCCTTATAAGGAGTCTACCTGGACCCGTGAAGACCTCTACTGTATGGCAATGGTCAAATATATGACAATGGACAGATCTGGGCAGCATGGCTACAGTGCTTTTATTTCTATTGCTTAATCTTTCTGCTACTTATTGATTTGGTATGATAAAAACGAAATATATTAAACACTATGTCCATCATCCTCAGACCAACTAACAATAACAAACCACAGATAAAGCAGGACCATCACACATTATACACTGTTGTTCCTTGTTTCTTCTTTATTGTGTGGAGGGGTATCATCTGCCGCTTAATAACATCAAACAATCTGTTTGCGGAATATATTTAGAGTCAGTCAGCTGTTCAGTTTGGGTTGCAAATAAAACAGCATTATGCCTGTCAATTTGCCAGAGGCGTTGCTAAGTGTCCTCTGAGATCAAGACTTTCATCAAATTTAGCTTCCTAATGAAATCAAAAAGGGGGCCCCGATATCCCTTTCTCTCAGCAATGAATCCCGCTATCTTCACATTGAATGAGCTTCTGCCCCCAACAGCTGAAATCCTTCTCTCCTTATTTGCATGACATAGAGACGTGCCCAAGAATACCAGTGGCCGCAGCATTGCATACGGTATGCTACGAAATCCTAAACGATTTGATGAAATGATGCCAAATTCTAAATGTGACCAGTTTGTTGATTTGATGGAACAACATAAATATTTTTTTCTCTACTCTCCAGCAATAGACTAAGCCTGGAGGAGACAGTGCCGCTAATATCAAGTTCTGGCTGGAAGAGTATGTTGCTAATTGATGTGTTATTATTTTGTTTGCAGTAACACTTGCCAAGTTAATCAGTGACAAGTGTTCCAAATCATTAAACCTAATACCCTCCATTATTAGACCTCTAATACGCAAGAGGTATCTTGAGTTAAAGATAAGCATAGAGCTGCTATAGCACTTACAGAACAGGTTTGGGTATTAAACCCATTGTCCTGGGCACCCTCCTCTAATTTCTATGAACCAAATGAATGGTTCTTCATCTCCCTCTCTCTTCAGCACAATCACTGCTATGCATTGGTTATCTCCACACAAAGTGAAGGGCTTTGGGTTTCACTGATGAAAGGTGATATGGAAATGCCTTCCATTATTACTGCTGCATGTTATCAACACTTGAGCTTTCACTATATGCATGATATGCATGATACATCGCAGACGCTCACCTCAAGAGGTAAATACTTTCATTTCATGAATACAAAATGGCTGTACACAAAAGGCAAGGTAAGAATTCCTTCTATAAATCTGATTCGATGACTATCCTGGGTCCTTAGTGAGAGAATGAACGGGTCTAAAAGAGAACCTTCAGGTGTCTCGGAGCTCAGTGTTTGGTATAAGGGGTGGTGGTTAGACAGTAGTGAAGTGCCAGTGCCTTTTGACTGTTGTCCGCTAGCTGTAAGGGTTCAGGTTTCATCGTGTGAGATTAACGATGTTTGTGGAAGGTGGGCAGGGCAGCGGCAGGACAGCGTGGAGGTCAGAGGATATCCCAGGCAGCGGATCATCCTCAGACCATCTGAGGAGCCCTTTAATGCTCAGGAAACTAGGCTGTCGGAGGAAGGTGAGAAGGGCCGACTGGGTGTTTTCTCATGATCCTGGCTGACCTGGGGAGGGAGGCTCCATGGCTCCGGGGGAGGGAGGCTGTTGGCTCTGGTGTTGGCTCTGAGTAGACAGCTGATGTTTAGGAGCAGCTGGGGTGGCGCTCTGTCCACAGGTGCTGCACAGATGCCTCCAGAGTGAGGGAGGGAACAGAGCAAGAGAGCACCAGTCATCCAGGGACACTGGGACAGGAGTGGCTGTACACTGGAGACTCCTTGGTCCTGGTCTTGTCTCAGCCACAGCTCCTCGGCCTCTCACATCTGCTGAAACAGTCTGGTTCTGGGCGAGTAATTACCCACACCACACGGTGCAGAACCATGAAGGATCCTGGGAAAACAGGAGCACAAATACAATAGGGATGTTTTTTGTTAGTTTACAAAGAATAACTGCAATCTCTTATTAGATAACTGATTCAGTGTGATCTTATTCATATTCATCTTAACCCAAAGTTAGAATGTTTTTGAGGTTGATCATCACTAAAACAATCTGCTCTCAGTCATGTCTCACATGTCTCCCTCTTCAAGGGGGCATTTTCAAGGAGGTACAGTCTTTGAAAGCCATCAAGATGAATAAATGGAAATGTATAGGAAATGCTGTCCAATTGGTGTCATGATTGCTGTTTGGGGGAGTCATAATTACAGATAGAGGAATACAGATAAAAGAAGTGAGGCTGGTAATGGGAATCTGTTTGGAGAGGAATGGATTCTAATAACTCATTTTGCCTAATAAACTATAACCGATTTAATCTTCACCTTATCAGGGCAAGATTTCACCACTTTCCTTTTTAATTGGCTATTTTGTAATCCCGAGTCCCAACAGTGTGGATGGTCTGTCTCCCTCTCCCGAGAGTTAGCATGAAATCAGTTTGAAACGCTGTGTCAATCTCATTCTGAAGTGGCCATCTGGCCAGTATACAGGAGCCGGGGATGGCACACTGAACCATGGGGTCTCTGTGAGGCAATCATCAGCAGATTTACACAATGTGTTAATGCAAATTTAATAGAGATTTCCTATCGGCCACTTTAATCTTCACTGTGTCCTCAGTGTCAGCCTGACTGGAGCTTCTACTTATACCTATCTCCTAGAGAGAACACACTATCGAGCCAGTGGACTGGCTCATGTACTGCACATGAGCTGTTTTGGATAAAATGTTGAAAACAGTGACTATAATGATATGCACAGGTTCCATCTGAACATGATAACTGTATACATTTACATAGCTCATATACAAAACTTGATTCTGATTTTGACACTGGGTTATACCAGAAAATATAATACATGAGGAAGCATTACATTAACTTATATGGCTTATGTTTCTTCATACTGTATAAGATATTGAGTTACGTTCCCATGACAGTATTAATATAAAAACAAACTAATAACCACTTTCAAAAGGGACGTGATTGCTGTAGATTTCTTTCGTGTTTGCTTGTATGAGGTATGTACAAATATTGCATTTTTAAAGTTGATATGAGTAACTAGTAGTGTTTTTAATCCAAACAAGTTGTGATGTTATCTAATATAATTTCACTCTCTGCTCCAGAGCAGAACAGCAGCAATAGTATGTAATGAATTGTTTTTAGTTTTGACAATTTTGTAAATATTTTGAAGGCACAGTGATTATATTTGCTCAACTTTGCTTTTGAGACTGGTCTTTCAATGTTATCGGTCACGCTGAATTCCAAAGCAATTAAATGTTTTTGCAGGGCACACAGAAATATTCTCAACGTTGCATTGTCATATCTACACAAGACAGGAAACAACATGTAAATGCTTGACAGCAGTTCCATGCAAACCTTTGATTTCATTTCAACTTGAATGTTTTCTAACAAAAGCGAAGAAGTGGCTACAGAAATAGAAAAATGGATATCGAAATGGAAATGTTCCCTTTCTATTTAATTGGACCGGCACGTTTACTTCACTTGAATGGAGAGGCCTGTGCAGAGATAAGTAAAGTGAGCTGTTCCACTGAAACGAGAAATGACTGTTTCCTTTCAGTTCAAAAGGCTGTGCTTTATGGCATTTGGGCATGATGGGATGCAACAGTGTAAACAAGTCTCTCTTCTGTGTCCTCTGTAAACCCTGTATGTGTCTGGAGATATAAACGGGCCTGTTGAGTTGTACCCATTTCAATTGCTGTGTTTTTTAACACACTGTACATATGTCATTTAAGATCACATTAAATTGAAAAAAAGGTTTAAAAAAAAATAAAAAAAATACCTGAGCTTATATTTATAGCTGTGAGATGATTCTGGCAATATGAGACACAATCACCCAGGAGATTCTGTGTAAGTAAGTCAATATGACATGAATCAAGATGGAGGACATTTTAAACGGTCCACAGTTACAATCGTACCACCATCATGAGGTGAGTTAAGAGCAAATATTTGTATCCTATACAGCTTCAGAATAATGGGAAAAGCCCCTACATTATTGCCAGTTCTTCCTGGAAGCTATAGAGTCTGACATTAATCCTGACTGTCTGTAGAATTGAAGCAATAAAAACCACTAGCGGTGCTTCACATTTCTCTGTGGCGATGCTTTAGAAAAATATAGATCTGCAGACAAACAAAGATATCCAGCCTTGATTGTTTCAGTTAATTTTCCTTGGCTCTCACTGTTCCCTTTGTTGTACATGAGAGAGACATTACACCCATGGCAGGATATGACCTCATTTGCTGAGGAGAAGAAATTTTATTAACAAGGCAAACAATGTCTGCGACTATGCCTCAGCAGCAGAGCCTCCAGGAGATAGCTGCTACCTTTCAGTGCTACCCAAACTGGTTCCAGCAGAGTTTGACAGACAGATTTGAAAAACCACACTGTTGGTGTTAAATCACTGCACTTTGTGGCTTTAAAGCAATAAGTCACTTAAGATCATAGAGAAAATATACACACCGTAACAATTGCACACCAAACAGCATAGATAAGACCATGCTCATGAAAACAAGATGTGTGGATTTTGTTAAACAGATGCCAGCTGAGCTGACAATATGCTCCTGGTACTCAGCTGTATGAAAAAGCCTAGGACCCTATGGGCCCTGGCATTATCAAACCAGTTAGGCACTTTGTATTACACTAGAGCACCTTTGAAAGGAAAGGCACTGATGTGCCAATGTATAAACACGACATGGAATTCCATGTTAGACCTACTAAAATCAGGATTGTAAACTTGAATGGAAGGGAGTAGAAATATACCTACAATCACAAATGTTTGTTACCTAATAATGTTTGTACCGTGTCTGTACTGCTACCATGTTGTGCTTCTACCATGTTGTTTTGCTACCATGTTGTGTTGTTGTCATGTTCTTTTCCTACCGTGTTGTGTTGTTGTCATGTTGTGCTGCTACCATGTTGTGTTGTCATGTGTTGCAGCCATGTTGTGTTGTTGTCTTAGGTCTCTCTTTATGTAGTGTTGTGGTGTCTCTCTTGTCGTGATGTGTGTTTTGTCCTGCTTTTTATTTTTATTTTTTTATCCCCCGTCCCCGCAAGAGGCCTTTTGACTCTTGGTAGGCCATCATTGTAAATTTGTCCTTAATTGAATTGCCAAGTTAAATGAAGGTTAAATAAATAAATAACAAATGTAGATAATATATCCATAATATAAAGCGTAACAGGAGGCAGCCTCGTCCTATGCCTTGTAATGACTTACACACCATTGTTTTATCTCTGTAGGGAGTGAGGGATTCCAGATGTACCCAGCTAAACGAAACTCTGAGATACCTTGACAGAATGTCCACTACATTTCCCAAAGATATTCACATTATCCATTTAAGGCATCCGAACACCTTTGAGACAATCAAATCTCTCACTTCAGGTCTAAAACAACTGGTTTAACAACAAAAGCAGTAAATACCGTCCATAACTCCACACCGCTTGGCTGTTATCTGATTTATCTCTCTAGTCTGCTGAGGTGATTTGACCCCCTACTATAGAACAGGACAGGGCTATTGGCTGAAAATAAAAGCCATGAATGGGTTGTCTTTATTGTCTCCTCATATGTTCAAGAATGTCATCTTGACTTGTAAGTTACTTTTATAATGTACAAACAGCTTTCCCGCTCCATTCCAGAAAGAACAATGGCTTGACAGCCCAACCAGTAATAGAACCAGTGCCCCATTACCCATGAAGTGCATTCATGATAATGATGGACACCATTACTCGCCTCTCTTCTTTGTCTACTGTGCCGTTCCCAACACTTCTGTACTGTACGGAGGGACTAGCAGCATCTCTACATCCAACATCTCACTGGATGTGAACTTCTCATCGTCAATTATACGAAGCACAAACAGCAGATCATGCAGTGAAAGTCACACCAGAGAGTTGTTATATTTGTTGTTTTTCCCCCCGTCCAGATTATTCAGTATGGGAGCATATAATTGGTTTTCTGTGATATTAAATTCGTAGCTAAAGAGAGCTGCATCAAAAGCAGAAAGCACAGCAAAACAATTTTAAGCCTAATTTGGTAGGAGACATGACTGGCCCAGTGGCAGCGCGCAACACAGCCAATTACGATAAGGATTAAGCGCGCGCAATCAAAAGATAGAACAAGATAATGTGCAGAGATACATTTGGAACACAAGCAATTAATTGAAGAAGCATGACACCCTGGCTGCTAAAGATGAAGGAGGAGATGAAGTTTTAACACTTCATCATTATTAATGACAAAGACGACTGATTTGTCCCCATCTCACAGCAAAAAGGCTGCCGTATGTTTTGGAGAAGCCAGACGGTGCTGTCAAGAAGTCTTCGCTGGGCTGCATGGCGTTCTGTGGCTGCTGTCTGTCTATTACTCATGTGCCTAGTGAACCCAGGAGGCAGAAAATGGCTGAGTTCACGAGGTGATTAATGAGTGCTCTGCCATGTCGTGTCAAAATTGGACGACGATTGTTAACAACGAACTTCTCGCAGGACAGCCACGATAATGCACTCCTCTTATAGGAAATCCATTTACTTGAAGATATGGAATCATGATTAATAATGTCCTTCAGTTTGGTAAACATACAGATAGAAGGATATTTACTTTTTACCCCACTGGGTAGGTACAATTCCTCTAAAGCCCAGATTATGTTTGTAAACAAATCAGAATGCTCATGCTGACTATTCTCACCAATCTGTCCTAGCAAAGGAGAGAGCAGCTCTGTGTCTGAGATGACAATGATTGGCCAATAGGTCACCCTCTCACTGTATATAATATATAGGGAAGACACTAATTTAATAAGCTGGGCTGCTAACCATCCAACTGTTAGGAGAGATGAGGAGATGAATCAGTAGGAGGATGACTGCTGAGGGAGAGGAGTGTGTCATTCTAGCTGTTGAGTAATGACTGCTGCTCTCTCTTGATTGTCTGAACCACCCTTCCCTGCTGCACCAACTCGGCCCCAATTAAAACCACAAGTGGTCACTGGGTTATTTCTCCAGAGAACAGCTGAAATGAAGCTGTACGTTTCATCGGTGTATCCTGGTTGGAAAGTCAACTTGACAGAACGCAGGGGCACTTGATAAACAGGCTATCTAGGGCACACACTGTATTGCAGGCCTCTCAGGGGGCGTTGCCAAAACCCCAGACATTACAGAGAAACCCGAAGCAAATTATCCTGACATGGATGAAACAATAGCAAATTGGACAAATGATATAATTTGAGTCCTAAAGTCCCCAGCAGAGCCCTGGCTGTTCCCAACACTCACAGGGAATTGGAAATAAGAATAGTGTTTGTAGTAAAGGTCAGGTGAGAGAGTGGCTCTCAGCATGGCTCCTTTACTGAAAAGGAAATAGGATTCCCTGAGAAACATCCCAGACACCCAATGCATTCATTATGGTGTTGCTGTTTTGTAATACACTTTCTATTAAAGGTGCCCTGTTTCCATTATTCAAGAGTCTCTTTCTCAAAATAAGAGCAGGTTTGATGGACTCGTTGAGGTGTCACGGACAACCGTGAATCAGCCACGTCTGATTTTCTACACACTATAAATCACGGGGCTAGTGTTGCTCTGTCACAAAGTGCTGTCGTTCCACTGTTAGACAACGGCTGCAAATGAACCCAGATCAGCAGAGAGATCTAAAACGACAAACGTCTATTTGTGACCTGATTCTTCAGATGAAATAAATTAAGACAGATGAACAACCTTTTTTTTGTCTTCAATGAAAGACTCCTTTGGGTTTTCGACGTAATTCAAGAGATAAACCATGAGAGGATAGATTGAATTAAATTGAAAGTTCTAGATGACTTCTACCCTTTTCAATGTTTGAACCTACTTCTGTGCCTTGATTTCACTTGTCTTAAAAATCAATTCATTTTTATGCCAGGGAACAAAGGTCTTTCAACAAGTTCAAGAAGACAAAGGTCTCTGGGACTGAAGTTCTGAATGTCTGTCTCCCATGGCAAGAGAGGGGTTTGGAGGTAATCTTAGTCTAGACTGTGTGTGCTCGTTGCAGCAGGAGGGAGTCATACCAACTCATTAATCAGACCCTACTGACACTTGTAACCTTCCGCCCCTCATAAGGTCAAAATAGCTCCTGCCAATGAGGAGAACTGTGGAACTAAGCAACCAGAAACAATGTGATGTTTTGTCTTAGTTTATGTTACTCTCATAAGGAGGCTGGTCAGCCTCAGTGGAGGTGAACACCCATTTAATATGTTCCCTGACTTCATCCACCATTAAGGATGGACATTACATGGTCAAGATCACTGGGAGGGAGTCAGTAAACTCTGGGAGCAATGACAAGAACTGGCTTTCTTTTGGTCACATCTACCTGCCTCTGTGCAGGGTCATTGCATAGCCATTTTGAAAAGAACCCATTTACTGATAAAAGACAGCAAACCACAAACAAACTTGAAAAGTCTCAGGTTAAATCTCACAAGGAGCAACCCTTAATATTTTGTCAATTTCTGTTATCATGAATTACACTACACGACCAAAGTATGTGGACACCTGCCGAACACCCGCCGAACATCTCATTCCAAAATCATGGGTGTTAATATGGAGTTGGTCCCCCCTTTGCTGCTATAACAGCCTCCACTTTTCTGGCTCGCAGTCGGCATTCCAATTCATCCCAAAGGTGTTCGAGGAGGTTGAGGTCAGGCCTCTGTGCAGGCCAGTCAAGTTCTTCCACACACCGATCTTGACAAACCATTTCTGTATGGGCATTGTCATGCTGAAACAGGAAAGGGCTTTCCCCAAACTGTTGCCAGAAAGTTGGAAGCACAGAATCGTCTAGAATGTCATTGTATGCTGTAGCGTTAAGATTTCCCTTCACTGGAACTAAGGGGCCTAGCCCGAACCATGAAAAACAGCCCCAGACCATTATTCCTCCTCCACCAAACTTTGCATAGTTCGCAGGTAACGCAGGTAGCGTTATCCTGGCATTTACCAAACCCAGATTAGTATGTCGGACTGCCAGATGGTGAAGTGTGATTCATCACTCCAGAGAACGCATTTCCACTGCTCCTGAGTCCAATGGCGGCGAGCTTTACACCACTCCAGCCGACGCTTGGCATTGCGCATGGTGATCTTAGGCTTGTGTGCGGCTGCTCGGCCATGGAAACCCATTCCATGAAGCTCCCGACGAACAGTTCTTGTGCTGATGTTGATTCCAGAGGCAGTTTGGAACTCGGTAGCGAGGGCCAACGATTTTTACACCCTTCAACACTTGGCGGTCCCATTCTGGGAGCTTGTGTGGCCTACCACTTGCTCCTAGATGTTTCCACTTCACAATAACAGCACTTACAGTTGACCGAGGCAACTCTAGCAGGGCAGAAATTGACAAACTAACTTATTGGAAAGATGGCACTCTATGACGGTTCCATTATGAAAGTCACTGAGCCCTTCACTACATTCTACTGCTAATGTTTGTCTATGGAGATTGCATGGCTGTGTGCTCGATTTTATACACCTGTCAGCAACGGGTGTGGCTGAAATAGCCGAATCCACTCATTTGAAGGGGTGTCCACATACTTTTGTATATATAGTGTATGTTTCATTAAGTTTCATTTCGTAAACATGACACCTGTATAAGACCACTTAATACAGTTTATGACAATGGTGTCATAAATCATCACTTTGTAAGCTCATTTTGCCATGCACAGTCACAATGACATATGACTGTTCATACAGATAGAATATTTAATGATAGCATTAGGATAGGCTTAGCATGGATCTTTCAAATATATTGTTAGCCATTTCTCTAACCCCATGCTAAAGAGTCAAGTACTGTAGTCAATTCACCACACATTTTCCCTTGATTTGATCAGGCCCTCAGCGATACAAGTAGGTTACCGGAAAGAGGCACAGGAGAGCAGAAAAACACAGGGAAATGAGACCTTTAGTATTAACATGCATTTACATCCCAGTTCTTGAGATGGTCTGAAGCCGATTGATTAATGGAGACAGGGCTTGGCGAGCCATAACAGGGCGTCTGCTCCGGTTAAGTGGTGCTTAGATTGTTTTATATCGGCTGTGATTAGAGGATGAAGCCCGAGAGTTTGATCGTTTAGAATTCTCAACCCCCCCCCCAATCGCAGGAAGCCTTTCGATCCAACCTGCCCTGACAACTTCAATCAGACATGGGATACCTGTGCCAGTGGAAGCCTGTCAAAACCATGGAGGCGCATGAAACGTAAAGAGGGGCAAATAAACCACTTCATAAACCATAACCCTATGTTATATCTTCATTTAGCATATGACTACAGTTTTGATCAACTTTACAGCCCAAATGATTTACCCAACAGTAGAAGATCAGAGGCTATGCCAAGATTGTTGTAATTTCACAAAACCTCAAACTCTCTGGGGAGACGGCATTATTATCGACATCATCAAAAACAATCATGGCTGCTTAAATTTGACAGCCTGTCTACACCCCATTGTCCCTTGCTTCTTCGTCACTTGCACAGATAAAACACTATTACCATCACAAAGGGCACAGCATAATAGAGCCGCCCAGCTGGTGGAAGAGGGACACAGTAATGAGCGTGACAAGCCGCAGTCAGTTGTCTGCTACAAGAAAACGTCTCATCCCATTCAAACGGTGTGTGTGCACAGTCAAACTAGAACACAGAGAGAGCGTGTAGGCCTGTATTATGACGCCAGACGCAGCCATGGAGGACACATTTGATCCATTTCACCTGCCACTGTCCTGAGATAATCATCGATACTTAACCTTCTCATTCAGCAGCCTGCTGGCAGGGTAGAGCTGCTGAGCTCTGTGGCCACCTCCGAAAAATAACACGAGTGCCCCTCTGTTAAACCCCCCCTGCCCCTCAGATGCACTTCCCTCTCCCATAAGTGAAATAGGTGACAGTTACATTATCACCACAGTCTGTTAGCTCATACGGTATCCTGTATCTGAACTTCATCGTATGTCTACTTTCCCTCAGCTTTTCACTGTGTGAGTTGAGACACTCTAGAAAATCCCTGGCAGCTCATATATCAAGGGAGCTTCTCACAGCACCGCTCCTCTTCCCTTTTCAATGCACCGGGTAAGTATTTTAATTAGTTGGCTAATTGTCTAAGTAATTGGTAGACAACTTAGCTCAAAGAGTAATCAATCTCTACAGGGCTGTGTTCTATCACATCAAAGGATCTGTAATTAACACTGCTAACCGTGGGATGGTCTTTGACTGAGCTCGATAGCATGGGGGTGTACGATCACAGATAACACTAGGCTGAGCTGGTGAGATGGATCTGAGAGGCCTCCAATGAGCATCGAGAGGGGTTAGCATTATAGACACAACAAGCCCACTCCAGGCTTGAACCAAAACACACATTAGAGAAATAAGCTTGTCTCATTGTCTAACACATTTCCCATGGTGCAATAGTTGCATTGAGTAGACAAAGGTAACGGTCACTACATTTGGTGGGCTTTCATACTTTGGGATTTGTATGGTTTTATAATTCAGAATTGTAATTGTTTTTGTGTTGATATGAGTGAAATGCAGATGCATAATCATAGCACTCACTCATGCTGACTTAATTACTTAAAGCACTTAGTTTCTCAGTAAGGCCATTGGTTAAAGCCAGGAATTGGCTTGAAATTGTAAATCTAGTCACAAAACATTGACTGTTTTGATGTTTGATTTGTTTTCTGCAATTGTCACACCACAACCAATCTCAAGGGAATTCAAACAATGAAGGTATGATCTCAAAACCTGCCAAGAAATTGAGGGCAAAACGACCCTAAATTTCATCAAAAAATCTATTTCACACTCTCTCCACTCGATTGTGACAGCAAAATGGCAATTCATTCTTTCCCATCTAATTAATATTTCCAAAGGAATAAACATTTTGATATAGGCAGTATCAATTTCAGTTTGCTGTAACGCTCTACCCCAGCAGTAAGCAATTATACATTTGGGATGAAAAAGACTAATCATGCCTCAAATTGATCCATTTAGGCCATTTTTAATTTCCCCATTGTAGAAAACAAGATGTATAATGAACAATTATACAAACAGTCAATTTCAATCATGTGCAGAAGACTTAATTAAAATGACTAATGAAAAATGGGCTGCTTACAGTATAGAAGTTTACTTATCATTTCCAAATGGGGAAATGCTTTATCTTCATGCAAGTTAATGAAAAGTGACCTGAATAACAATAAAGACCATTGTATTTACAAATAAAGTAAGAAGAATAAGAAACGCAGGTATGCTGCTGTTTATTTATTTATTTCCCCTTTATTTAACCAGGTAGGCCAGTTGAGAACAAGTTCTCATCAACTGCGACCTGGCCAAGATAAAGCAAAGCAGTTCGACACATACAACAACACAGAGTTACACATGGAGTAAAACAAACATACACTCAATAATACAATAGAAAAAAACAAATCTATATACAAAGAGTGCAAATGAGGTAGGATAAGGAAGGTAAGGCAATAAATAGGCCATGGTGGCGAAGTAATTACAGTATAGCATTTAAACACTGGAATGGTAGATGTGCAGTAGATGAATGTGCAAAGGAACAAGATAAATAAATAAATACGGTAGGGGATGAGGTAGTTGGTTGGGCTATTTACAGTAAATGGCATGAGGATATGACACAAGATGGCTTCTTCATTGAGATTAGTTACAGGGCCCTTTCAGCAAAGCATTACAGTTCAAAATGATATAGCTCTAACATCTCATCTCATCTATATACAGGCTTTATTCAGTGTGAACGAATGGGCGTCAAGTGTCATAGAGGCCCAAACGTCTAATTATGATGAAGTGTCCAGAGCAGGCAAAGGAGAACATGTGATTCCCTCAAGTCAACCCCTCCCCCCTGGCGCCCTGCAGCAAGGGCCAGTCCACAGAGTCAGTGGCACTGACAGATTGACAAATAAGGTTAATAAGTACTTTCCACTTCTCCTAAAGGCTAATCAAATATTAATCCTTGAGGTGTGGTCAGCAGAAAAAATAACAAACAATTGATAGGAAGGAATTGATTGAATTGATTCTCTCCACTCGCAATGTTAGAAGCCATTCAAATTCCTTTAGCATCTGGGGGACGTTGAACAGTCTAGCGAAAGGCCTTCTCCCTTTATCAGAGGGACCACTGCCTAAACACAGCCTATACAACAACATGCTTGATAAACCATTTAGTAATGTATTTATTTATTCATTTCCATCTACTGTATTACTGTAATATTATAATTATTATATTACTTTCTATCATTAGCAATGAGTGTTTATTAGTGATTGAGTTATTGATGGATCAGTGTAGCCTATAATCTCAAGTTATAGGAATGATGTCTGATTCTGGGTTCTTTCTGTTTTATGACTCATCATCAGGGAACCTAACAAGCCAACTAGGCTAGCATTGGACCAATGGAGGGCATATGAAATTAAACAATTACAGTATGTTTGACAAAACATGAATGACACCTGGCACAAGGTCCAGTGACATCTAAAACAGAGCACTGACAGACAAATAAAGCATTGGCAGTAAATTGGTGTTGCTATAGGATTCTTTTTTTCTCCCCCACATAGCTCTCACTAATCACAAGCCCCAGGACATCTCAAGTCCTAACCTAGTGGACCATGTGAGCAGAGCCACACACACGTACTGATAGGACAAAATTGGATCCAGTGAGAATGCAAAGAAGCTTATCAGCCACCACTTCCAGGCAGTGCTCCCTCCTAGAGCATATGTCAACATCATTTATTAGATGTGGCCAGGGACTAAATTATGTATGATCACAAAACGAAAAGAGAGAAAAAAAAAATTCTCTCCCGGTAGGTGGGTAGAGTAATATTTGGAAAGAATATTAAATTATTAATAATTATCCCTTGAGGGAGAATATTTGTTAACATTATCTGGTAAGTAATTTGTAATGCTTCAAGTCCATAATTAATCATATGGGATGTTTTGAATCATAATATTTATAATATATGCATATTTTTTGCCATTTAGCAGACACTTTTATCCAAAGCGACTTACAGTCATGCGTGCATACATTTTACGTATGGGTGGTCCCAGGAATCAAACATACTACCTTGGCGTTACAAGTGCCATGCTCTGCCAACTGAACTACAAAGGACCACAAAGGACCATATAGGTACTATAGACTATATACAGTACTAAAATTAAGGCTTTGGGTTTACAGTTAGTTGGACAAAGACTACTGTTACTGAGGTCCATACAATAATTACTATCATTTGAATACGGAACCCTTTGGTACTGTATACCACATAGCATTTGAACGTCCAACTCATTTTAAATGTGAATTGGCCCAACAGCAAGTTAATCATGTGTTTGGAAATCTAGATAGAGTTGACCACTTCATATCTAATTTCATTTTTTTTCCTCAGGATTTATGGATGGGAATTGGAAACCAGTTTGTCAGTGTATTTCCATCAGTCCACCCTAACATACATTAAATACTTCCTAAGTAGATATATTGCCAGATGAGCAATTCCTCAACCAAAATACACTTCAGAGGTAGTGTGTAATTGACTCTCCATCTAACAGTATGGAACAAATCCCACTAGCTCAGGGAGTCTACAAATTGCATTAAAAATACTAAATTGGCCCAGGATTGGATAGAAGCTCATGTTCCTCTTTATCCCATTAAACATGAAACAGTTTAATCTGCAAAACCTGCTGACACACTGGGAAATACTCAAACATGTGTGTTTGTTAAAAACATCAAGCCAAAAATGCTCCCTCTGAAAAATATACAGCAACTGCAACTAGCATTAGTTTACAACAACGGAAGCCCATGGGTTATTACCTCTATAAAAACGATATAATCATAATCATAAATATCCTCATCAGTAGCAGCATATAAAATGCAGCTGTCTAGAGTCAGTTGATGAATTACGGTTGACAGTAAAGATCACATTTCAGCATTCCATTAACTCACAGTGTAATGTCAAAACCGAGACAAAGACTCAAACTGTCAAATCATCCGAGTTTCTCTGTCAGTGGCTTACCCGATTTGAACATGTTCCGCTCCTTTTGATTACATGTAAACAGGTTTTGACATGGGTCTGGTTAAATGTGTACGACATGCTGAAAAAAGGTAAGAGAAATGCCTGTGCAAAACCGAACCTGTCAACACACAGTACCTGCTTTAAATCTCTTCCCCATTTCAAGCAATCTGTGGGAACCAGGCCTGTGGAGCCTAATCCTGTTCCCATCCTCACCCCCCTCCTCTGTATCACACTTTCAATTCCACTTCCCCGTTCCTTTGTGTGATTTTCATTTGATCTTGCTTTTAAAATTCAAAATCTATTCAAGCTTTTTTTAGTTGAGTTTCATGCTGCAGCCGTGAAGCCCTATTTATGTTCTAGATTTGGAATAGCAAATCAAGTGTGTATGATTTAAGGGGGAATGCGAGTGCGAAATTCCCTGGCATCACCTTTTATGATTCTGTAGGTTTAAAATGTTAACAAGGGTGTTTTAGCAGGCTGATTTGTGCAGTATCAGCCTGTCATTGGCTGTGTACAGTCGTCTCAAGCCTCTGTGTTTGTGACATACAACAATCAGGAGAAACTCACTCTTTGAACAGGCATTCCATCACTATCTCAGGTGAGGTGTATACCATAGGAGTAGAATGGTAATACTAATTCTATGGTCTAGACACAACACTGTACTAGCAACACAGACACCTGACTACACACAGCACCAATCAGATGCAAGGATATGACTGCCACAGGAAGTGATCGAATACCATTATTTTTAAAAACACTGTTATGTCTCCCCTCTCTGTAAAGTAGACCAATCAAGTATACTCCTTCAAGACACTAAAGATTCCAGGGCTTACATGAGAGGGGTCTAGGAAGATCAAGTCAGCAAATGTGAAGAAAACATATTCAGAGACAATAGATGCTCCATTGCATGTCCAAACAACAGTACAGTGTGAATACCTGTTTTTCACCAAAATGTGTGAAAAAATGAATACGACTAGAAAACACATGTGTGATAGATCGTTTGCTTGGATGAGGCGTCAGTGTAGAACTGTGAACTGAGCACAGAGATGAAATGGAATAACCTTTTCTTTGTCATTTCAAACTGTGTTTTTAAATGTCAGCATGTATTACATTGTACAACAACAGTGCCTTGCAAAGCGAGAACTTTACAGTATGTAAAACAATAGGAATTCTCTGACAAAGCCACACAATAAATAACCAAGAGCTGCAATGTCTATATTCTCCAGTATTAATGGCTTTCGTCTAATACCATGTGCTGCTGTTCTGAGATTGAGGCAACACTGAAATACTTTCTCTACAAACCTACTGCAAATGACTTAGATACATAATAAATAGGCATCCCTTTGGAAATATCAGTGTACTGTACTGACAGACAGAGAGACAGCGAGACAGACACACACACTCACACACATGCACGCACCCACACACACACACACACACACACACACACACACACACACACACACACACACACACACACACACACACACACACACACACACACACACACACACACACACACTATGAATATTATATTGAGAAAAACTTTTGAACTATTGAATACAGAAATGTATTCAAAGAAATGCAATATTGCTCCTCTGTGAACAAATGACTATTTCTCATAATTCCAAACTGAAAACAAATTCCAAAGAGCAACAAATCTGGCAGTCATGTCACATCATGAACTGATTCATGGTTATTAACATTCAGAAAGGATACAGTGGGTTGTTTTTTAAATGTCATGGTGAAATAAACAACGGAATAAATATCTTTATGAAATTTGTTTTGGCACTGTGCATCAGAATATCAGATTTAGCTATGTGAACCTCTGCTCAATCATCATATACGTCCTCTCTGCAGCTACATTTGTTTTGAGACTGATAAAGTTATTACGAAAATAGAGCATAGCTACCTATCACCAATATATGGCCACACTTGATACTCTGCCAGGGAGCAGGTGAGATATGTAAACATAATAAGCTCTACTACTTCCTCTGATTATCTGACACAAGGTGCTGCAGCTCTTCACTGTTGACATTTCTATTGACATTGACACTGGAAGTGATAGGAATGACATAGACTTACTCTCTTCTGCGTTAGTGTGCTGCTTTACGGCACTTATCGTCAACATTTCAATAGGTAGAAGGAACGACCTGTCATGGCCGACACAGATCACATTTCAGAGCTGTTTTCTTGGTCTTTTCAGTTGTTTGTGACCAGGCCATACAGCTGGAACTGCTGAAACAACATTAGCGACAAACACACTATCAGTGGTAAAGCATCACTGTAAAAATAATAAGCACTAAAACAAGTACTAAATCTAATGGACATAGGGTCACTGGGTCAGTGTGTCTATGTGGTGGTCATACCATTGACATTGTGAAAGGGAGTTGAGTTCTTTTTAGAACCATTATTAGGGCACACATAGTAGAATAACTCGGCCGTTGTTTACCATAAAATTACAGCGGAGGTTAATAATCAAATGCTATGTTGCATTAAAATCAGGCAGAGAAAAATTAGCTTACACCTTTTACTCTAATGGATTTCTGGTATTCTCTGAAAAGTACACACTTCTGTGTAGAGGCAGATATATTTCCATGAATGCTAGGCAATAATTAGAGCACAAGGTCACAGGCCATGAATTCATAATTCAAATGATTTGCCTAAGTACAATATTACAATGGATGTGGGAAAAATACACCAGAAACAGAGAATTTTGGTAAGCATTTAAAATACACTGTTTACATGCCTGTATGGAATTAATGTAGGGTGTTTTTTTATCTTTAAGTGGCCTATATGGCTTTTGTCATGCTCCGACAAAAGTATAGCAGAGAGTTGAACTATTTCTTTCACAAGCATTGTGTGTCTGGTCTAGTCTTTAGTCCATAGACTAGAGCAACAAAATAATATGAAAATGTTCTACTTCTAAGTGGATAATGGATATGGTTTTGAGCTTTCCCATGACATTTAGAGGTTCATTTGTGCTGGTTTCATGGTTACTTATTGATGGCCGGCCCGGATATTCCATTCATCACGCTTTTTATTGACAGAAATGATTAATATACCGTCAAATCAAACAGGATGGTAAGTCTGGAGTGGTGTTGTGCCATAAACACACAGTGCTGAGACTACGTTTTCACGTCAAATTGCACATACTATTATACTAAGGCCAGGTATCAACCTCAATCTCAGCTCTTTGAGCTCAACAGCTCTCAGTTCCTCAATCACATTACCTGTAGGAATAAAATAAGTTCAAAATAACCCCCGCGTATAGCTATGTCAAGGTCAACAACATCTTCATATTCAATCAAAATGGGTATTGTGGTAAACATACGATTAGATACTCCCACAAACCTAACATTTTGTCTGTGTTGAGGGATGGGTTTCTTCCTGACTGGTCAGAGATGTATGGCGAGAGGTCACAGTGTCACTGATCCAGCATGTCCAGCTTTCATCCAGCCTATCAACTCTACCTGGGAAGACAGAGGAGAGGAAGTAGGAAGGAGAGATTCTTCACAGCCTGGTATCTGCTCCTCCTGACCACAGATTTGGTTCCCCTCTCTGCCAACCTTCTGACAGCCCTGGAGAATCAATTGTTTCGCTTTTTTCCCTTCCACCAAGAATGCACTATCCTCTGATAAGGTTTTTCACTGTTTGTTAAATTCCCTTAACTTTTTTACTCAGTTGTTGTCACATGCATTGAGTCAGTGAAGAATTGTTTGGGATTGAAGGTGTAATCAGATTATTTTAGATGCTGAAGAAGTACACTGTGGAACCCTCCACCGTATGCATTAACAATTAGGAAGTCGCAGACACTTCATCAGAAACGGCGTTGACACTTGTAGTCAGCACACATGAAAATGGATGGCATTTTTGTCTGGGAAATTTGTTCAAGTCATTAAACATACAGCTCCGTGATTCTTAGCCATCTTCTTTATAGTTTCGCCTCCCGTCTCATCTCTCATCCACTAATTCCAAGCGGTTGTGCCTAAATTGTGTATAATTTCACATCCACCGATTCACACGGCATGTCACCAACTCAGAATGAAGAATACTTATGTTCAAAGGAGTCCTAATATGGAGTGATGGGGGGCCTACAGTAGCTCAGAGCGCTTGACACACAGCTGTCTTTGCTGTAAGTCTTGGCAAATCCACTCTACAAAAAATCCTCTCTTGAGAATCCTTTGTGTGGTAAAATGACGTCTGCTCTGAAAAACTGAACTTAAAGTGAAAAGGTACTGTAGGAACTTTCCTTTACCATTGAATGATAGGAAACATGAAATAAATTATTAGACTCAAATGTATGAATGAAAGGCTATTAAATTACATTTCCAATGACCTACTAAACACAAACTGTTTAAAGATCTTGACATTTGGTTAAAAAATGTCAATAAGTAAACACATTAGATACATAGCATATGGTTACTAGACAAGGTTAATCTCTTGGGTTAATAAATACAACATTTCCCCATCTTAATAACGTGCGTGGCCTTGTTGGAAGTTCCTCTATCTGCAAGCTTTGTCTATTAAGGTGGGTACATTAATTGTATGATTGCATTTGTCATTTGTGCCCCCCCTTGGGGTCAAGAACAAATTACAGCACTCACTGTGTTAGCTTTTTATTCGTCCATCTGCAATGCAAACCATGGCAAAAGTTCATATTTTTTTGTGTAATGAACATTACATTATTTATGTCTTGAATTATTGATGAACTTCAGGAGAACTTCACAGTCCTGAATGGGGATCGGCTGATAATCAATCCCTGTCTGCGGCAGCTCTCCAACAAAACAGTCATTAGTGGCTACTTCTGTCACTCTCGTTGGGGCTTTGAAGGATCTTAAAACAACCATCTTAATAATAGAGGCTATTATCTGCAACGAGGGTATAGATTACAATGTTATCTAAGGTGGTGTAGCCGCTTTGTAATTTGAAAATAAGCACTGAGATATTCTACCTGTCTGATAAAGACTCAGACAGTGAAGTCCCCTGGTGCTTTGAATATATACGGAATGCAAGTTAAATGACAGAGTCCTTTGAATTAATACACTGCAACTTCTCATGCACTGCTATGAAGCACCGAGCTGAGATAGTGATGTGAAAACACCATTCATAGTGTTTTTCAACCTCATCCAGCTTTCTTAGCTTATTTGATTCTCCATTCTCCTTTTACTTGATTCAACACATTTCCAATTTGCATAAAACTGTCCAGTAAGATTATCTTCACTTATTCGATCTATCCTAAGAGTCACCTTGTTCAGGATCTTATAGGAATAATGAGATATTAAATTGGAAGACACTCACACAGAGAATGAGCCATTTACAGTTAATTCATCTCATTGAGGTACATTGCTTAGA
Organism: Hucho hucho; assembly: GCA_003317085.1. Taxonomy (NCBI): domain Eukaryota; kingdom Metazoa; phylum Chordata; class Actinopteri; order Salmoniformes; family Salmonidae; genus Hucho; species Hucho hucho. Next base: position 470,386 of record QNTS01000200.1, on the reverse strand, counting down.
GGTATTGGAGGGTTTCGATTTTCATTCAAGCATCATATTTAACAATGTCTGCTTCCCCCCACTTTACTTGCGTTGAAATTTAAATGGCCTGAATCTGACAGATCCAATATTGCGGTCCACAGTTGCTATTTTCCTGAGAGCAAATATATTGTCAGAATCCCTTTATTCACAGAGAATAAAGAGTCAGAAAGAGAGTGATCACATGGGGGTCCATCCTCCTGGGGTTCCTTCTATTCTGCAGATCTCACTGGGAGCCACCAGTATTTTTTACTGGCTCTATTTATAGATAGACTGATTCACATCAGGAGTTATTGATTCTCATCAACTCCATAGTGTGGGAATTGGAAAATGATTTTGTATGATCATTGGCTTTGTTGCATGATGAAACAAACCTGTTGGCAAATTAAACAACATATCTTCAATTACTCAATTAACATCCCACAAAATATACACACTGTGTGTGTGAGTGTGAGTGTGAGTGAGAGAGAGAGGGTGGGGTTAATTGGCTTTTTATGACTCCAATTAAATAACATTATGCATATACTGGCTTAACGGCTTATATGTGGCCTCCATTAACAATGTCCTCTTGATTGGTTCTTGGGCTTAAGGTCTCCTACAGCTCAGCTACTGCTTGTCATGGACTTTAAACCCATATATGAAAAAAGCTTTGAAAATAATAATAATAAAAGAAATTGGATGTGCTTAAAATCCTGAAAAGGAGAAAGATGATGAGAATACCTCTGTCGGGGCACAGCACCTATGGCAAAACAACCTTTGCGCATTGTCAACCTTCAAACGACAAATTAAATGAAATAAATCTCCAAATTAAGGCACTGGTCTGTTATATTTAAAAGCGGTGGCGGTGGAGAGAAAACAAGCATTTGCCTGTCCTGTGGCTGAAGCTGAAGCAAAGCTGGTGAGGTGTTAACTAATCTCTGGTGGCCAGTCTATGCACTGCCGCCTCTAATTGCTCCCTGTATTTCAGTCTGGTGTGAGAGCAGCCTTTGTAGCAAGCGCCCAGCTGGCCCCCAGAGGTCTCACACCTTCATTATCACTCTTTATTGCACAACCTTATACGGGCACTCAGCACCAAACAGCCGGCCCGTTAAAAATAGAGCCTTCTCTCCTCCATCTCCTCCCTCTCTTCTCCTCTCCTCCTCTCCTTTTGGTGGTTTCAGTTTTAATTACCAACACGGAGCCAAAGCCCGAGTCCTCAGCAGGCTGGGGTTTTTTGTTCACTAATTAAAGCGAGGAGTGAGTTTATTGAAGGGACTCTGACTCTGCTCTCTCATCTATTATTAAGAGGGCAGGACAAATCATTTTCAAATTTAAACGCTGAAACCTGTCCAGGNGGGGGGGGGGGGGGGGAGAATGGGAGTGTTTTGATTTCAAAGGACAAATGCAGGCTCACATCTTCCTTCAAAATACACATATACAGGTCAGGTTTAAGTAGGTGTACCACAAGGGTGCATCCTAGGTCCAATCACTTTTGCTATCTGTTTTTGGGGACACTTCAACTTTGATTTTACAAGTGGAAAACCTAACTACACTACAAATGTACCACATCACACCACCAGTATCAACACATCTAATGTAGTCCTGTCGGGATTGATTGCTGGACCCCACTGTGTGCTCTGGGTAAACAGTGGGCATAAATACCAAAACAGCAGGCTGGTAATGTGAGAGCACAACTTCCGGGACAGATTGATGTTCCTAGTGATTCTCTAACCCCTCCTGTCTCACACTTCTAATTGTCTAAACAGCCATGACCCTGACAGCTGCACAGGTACCTCAGTCAAAGAGCTCCATTCAGAGAGGACTCACTGAAAAAAGAGACAAACAGCTGAAAACAACAAGTTTGAGATGTGGCAAAGCCACATAGAGTCCAACAGTAAAGCACTGCAATCTTTTCATCATTCACAAAATACATTTAAAATATAAAATGTCAATAAGGTCTTTTAAATAATTACACAAATAAGAAACACATTCAGAAGTGAGCATGAACAAAATAGCCTGTTTCCTAATATCTTTTAATCTGGTATTCTAACCTTCATAGGAGAAGGTGCAGTGAAAAGAAAGGGAGAAATAATGAATTTAGCCAGGGTGAGGAGCCAGTGAATCTTCCTTTGGCCTAACAAGCAGCTCGCGTCCTTAGGGCAATTAGTCACTGTCAAATGGGGGCATATGTAGAACCCTCTGCTTGCTTGTTAAGTAAAAACCTACATAGAGGTCACTGACATTAAGAAAAATGCAATGTAACCACATAGCTACATAACATTTTCCAAGGTATAATGTCAGATAAAAAATTTATTAAATCTAATTAAATATTCTTGCTAGTATTGATATGAAACAATACTGAAACAGGTTTGTACTGTATTTGCTTAATTTCAATAATACAACAAAGTAGTGGATGCAATGATATCCAAAATTGCAATTGAATCCAGATACTGGGGTTATACAAACACCTATAACCTATATTAAGAAAATAAATTGACCAAATAGGTGCATGCATTTGTTTTAAATCGGATAGCAAACACACATTTAGGTGACTGTGACTTAAAATTGAATTTCACAGGCTTTCAATGCGTCGGATTGTTTAATTTCACTATTTATATGCATTAGAAAAAGGTACATTTCTTTCTGGGGATGGATTTTTCCAATATATAGAGGGGAGGATATATAGGTCAGAGACGTCCACGCCTTATCAGTAATTTACCATTGCCTGGTTATTAAGGACAGCTTAGGTGGAGAGGGCTGGAGTACCAGGAGGGGTTAAGGTGAATTGATTGCCTGTGGACATGTTAAACATGACCCTGTCAGGTCTCCACTCCAGTCCCAAAATGCGCCAACCTGTGCGCCTCACTCCAAGTAATCAGCTGTACAGATGCTTTAATCAAATTCAGAAGCCCGAGAACTTCCCCCCAGGGACTTTTCTACCAACATGGAAATAATCTAAACCTGTGGCAACAGACATTTGCACTGTTATCGTTCGAGAGCATAGAAAATGCTTCTTGATCTGAGCCTTCTTAATGCTTGCTCCAAAACTTAATTGTTTACGGGTGTAATAGAAACGGACGGTGTGTTGTTGTTGTTTAAGGTTAAACAGATCGGAAAGTAATCACGCGAGTGTCTGTTACTCTGCGTACCGGGTTCAGATGCAGCAGCTTGCGGCAGAGGGGGCAGTGGGAGGATAATTATAGGGTAACTTGGGCTCAATCTGTCTGTGGGCGCCCTCCCCCTTTCAAGGGGTGTTTCCCTTGATTAGCCCAACTCAGGGTGCAGCCCCCTCTGCGAACGGCAGATTGAAGATCATCACGGGGGTCTCAGCTGCCAGTGTGTTGCGATGAATTGCCTGCTGTAAGAAGGTGTTGACAGGACCAGCTGGACATCAGAGAGTGATGATGAAAAGAAAGGGAAATTCACAGAGTCACCCCAGACACTACGGCCCATTGGGGACAGAGAGGATTGGTCACCTGCTGGCAGGGGGCAGAACTGCAGCCCCAGCCAGGCCAGAGGGGGTGATAGGACCACTGTAGGCCTACCTAGAAGAAGCAGGGCGGTCTCTTACCCCTTTGTGTGTCACTGTCCCCATTCAATGAGGTGCACTGAGATGCATACTGCTCTAGAATTACTACCAAACATTAGGAACACCTTCCCAATATTGAGTTGCCCCCCCCCCCCCCCCACTACTTTGCCCTCAGAACAGCCTCAATTCGTTGGGGCATGGACTCTACAAGGTGTCGAAAGCATTCCACAGGGATGCTGGCCCATGTTGACTCCAATGCTTCCCACAGTTGTGTCAAGTTGGCTGGATGTCCTTTGGGTGGTTGATCATTCTTGATACACATGGGAAACTGCTGAGCGTGAAAAACCCAGCAGCGCTGCAGTTCTTGACACACTCAAACCGGTGCACCTTGCACCTACTACCATACCCCGGTCAAAGGCACTTAAATCTTTTGTCTTGCCCATTCACTCTCTGAATGGCACACATACACAATCCACGTCTCAATTGTCTCAAGGGTTAAAAATCCTCCCCTTCATCAACACTGATTGAAGTGGATATAACAAGTGACATCAATAAGGGATCAAAGCTTTCACCTGGATTCACCTGGTCAGTCCTTTTCATGGAAAGAGCAGTTGTTCTTAATGTTTTGTATAATCAGTGTATGGCTTTTGATCTACAGTCAGTTCACAGTACAATAGTACTCATGTGTCCTCTTATCTCGCGCTAGCACATGTCATCACTGCTGGTAACTAATGCTATAGTGAAAATTAGGTTTTATGGTGAGTGTTTTGGTGAATAGAGCCTGGTTCTGCACATGCCCTGAGGTGAGCAGAAGCTATATTGGTGTGATTCTACCATTCAATGTATTAATGAACTGCCTAAAGGTGCAAATTAGGTTTTAATGGGTGTTACTTTACTGGGATGTCTCTACCTCACACAAAGCACCCCTCATTCACAATCCCCATTTTTTCTGCCTCTGCAAGAATAACCAATTACAGTTTATGACCACTCCACTAATGCCCAAATGAAATGCAAAAACATAATCATTTTTAACTTATTAAGATAAGATTGCACATTCATTTGGTTGTCATGATACTCAACTGAAATCCTTTCTCCTCTAAGATGGAATACATCGCTCAAGTGGCAAATCCTTTTACCCCGAATGGGGCACTGGTTTATCGGGAACAAGGCCAAACCATTCTGTATTTTACATTGTGGTTCCTGCTGTTTGAACCCTTTTTCTGCTTCATTCCCTACCCAAACATCACTTGATTATTACTTTGGAAAGGCGTATCATGTGTATTGTTGGGATATATCCCTGTCAAGGGAAAGATGGTGAGATTTTATTCTGGTGCCTAATGCAGTATGTCTGTGTCCAAGGTACCCTGGTTATGATAACATGTCTCTTAGCATCCCTGACACCAGCCACTACTTAATTAGAAACCATCAGCCCAGCCCCGGAGGAGAGGTAAGGACAGGCGGGGAGAGGGAGAGGGAGAGGGAGAGGGAGAGGGGAGGGGAGGAGAGGGACAAATGATTAATGATAAAGCTGCTTGGAAAAAACCTCTGACAAAACACAACATGTCACCGGGCGTGCTCCAGAGTGAACTATGGATGTATTATCTCCTCCTTTAAAGCCACGTCGATTATTTATGAGATCAAACCCTGATTTAAGCTCCGATTTGTTTATCAAGCTCTGTTGGTTCAACACAATAGGAGCTATGTGATACTGTTTGTTTGCTTTCCTAAACCATATGGTTCCCCCTTTATGCTAAAGCCAAATTCAGAGCAGATATGCTAATGGCGGTGTCAGCCAAAGAAAAGAGTGTCCGAAGTCTATGGGGAAATTTGAAGAGCCCTGTCTCTCTTTGTGTCTAATGGTTGAATTGCATAGCATTTTTTATGGTTTGACACCTCGGCTAAAGCTCTGGGTGAATTGCAAAATCAATTGCTTTATTGATCTATAACTAATTAGGGGAAGATAAACGGTCTAACTACACACATACTGCCCCTCTGATGAGCCAATAGAGTATCATATATATTTCTCCAGTATTGGAGGATTTCAGGAGAGCTTTAGGAGGGATATCTAGAGGCATTTCAGGCCTTGTTGAAGTGTAGTATACTATGATGAGGGAAATTGATCATCAAAGAGCATGTTTTGATATCATTTCTTAAGGGAAATGTACAGCGTTAGAGTTGTGTGTAATGTGTAGCATAATTATAAAGACTTCACTTTATAAAACATATACTAAAGCTTTCTTTTGTCTTACCTAATTATTTGCTTTTTTATGCCAATTTACAACCATAGGCCTATTAAAACTGCATCTCCTTTGTGACTATTGCTTTATTGGCTGTTGTAACAGTCACAAGTGATCAAACCCTAATTAGTTTCAGCTGACAGGACGTGCCCCTCAGGTCAAAGATCCTGACTGATGTCATGGGGATGATGGTGAGGAGAAAGGGTCAGGGAAGAGCCAAGGGTTCAACCTCTCTCATTACCGTGGCAACTGCTGCTCGTCAAGAGCCCGACTAAATATCTTTGTGCTTATAGTTCCTATTATAATCGCTTGTAGATATTATGTTCGAAGAGACTGTTTTGGATGTTTGTTTGTCATACACCACCTCTCTCATGTTCCTGGACATGTGTCTTGTATGGCAGGACAAGTTGGTCCTCCTGGACAGACGTAGAACCAGGGGCTCCCTCTGTAGGAAGGTTCTGGAACTGTGCTCACCTCACAACAGTGCCCTCACTCACCACAGCTGAGCTCAATCTTAGACAAGACAAAATGCTCTCAATGCTTGATTTGTCATAACAGACGTTCCAAAAACTATTTTCCCCTTCAAGCCTAAAAATCGGAAGAAGTAAATGAATAACCACTCCCTCCCATGTTAAGTCCCCCAGACTCAGTTTTTAGCCAGTACTAAGTGCCCTTGTTGACTCAATTGGATTAGCACTAATATGTAAACACAGGAGGTAAGAGGAGTAATCCTCTAATGAGAAGAGAACATTTTTTTAATAAATAAGTGGAAATGCCATGTCTTCCCTTTAACTGAGGCGGATGTCGTATGTAAGCTGGATTGATTGAAATTGGGTCTTAAAGTTTGGGCCCGGAGATGTTCGGAGGCGACTGTTTTGACCATCCAGTGGCAACGTAATTACCCGTTTGTAACTTAGTTGGATAATAGGAGTGTACCCTCCAGGGGATGAGACAAAGACTTGTTAATTATTAAAAGCTTACATCAGCCAAGCGCCAGAGAGTTGCAATTATTAATGTTGTTGTTCTTGTTTGTGCTCAAACACTACTGCTGCTGTTAATATCCTCATTAACCAAAATGAATGATTTTATTACTCTTGATTTGGTTAGGGGTTTGTTAAATGCATGAGAGCTCAGTTGTCATTGCTTATTGAAGGATAAACAGTGCTAGCTCATGTCATGCTGCAGCGGGCCTCTGCTTTGCAGCTTATCTTGTTTAATATTTTTAAAGCTGTGTCCCAATTCAACCATAAACATCACACTGCTCACAAATTACATTTCCAGATTGATATTGAAATTCACCACACTGTTAGCAGACGATGCTTGTTAATCATATACTGACTAAAGTATGACATGTCCTAAGATGTATTATATTACTTAGATTTTTTTTTATTGAAAGTATCTAGACCGAGAAGGAAAACTTGGTAACACAAACGATGTTAGAGTTCAAAATGTATATTATGAAGATTGTACTTAAAATACATAAATGTGCATTTAATTAAGTGGATTCTCCTCACACAAAATCACTTGCAATAGAAATAATAATTCTCATAATTCAAATTGTAAGCTAACATAATCACTTCTGAGGCCATTAAATGAAAATGGTTTCGTGTTAATTACATTATGTCTCAAATATTCATTCTGATTAAATTACAGCATTACAAATTAACAAAATGAATGCTTTTCATGTAATGGCCTGATTTATATTTTTTCTTGTCATGTGAAAGGCCTCACATGGTCTCCTTTATTTCTTGGAAATAATGCTAAATATCGAATTCCCGTAAATGGTCTAACTGCAGCACTATTGAACTAGAGTCAGTGCTACATCTTGCTTTCATTCTTCAAGGAAGGAGAGCAGTAGCTATATAAAAGTGTAAATTCTTGGTCCCTAAGGATCTAAGATATAGCCTAGCGGTATTTACAATCTTAATAACATCCCTTCAGATTGTTTGGGCACAGTGTTTGGCTGGTAATAGGTCTTAAACACAAGTGTTCCTCTTGCATCTTGCCAATACTGATTACTGCGCTCCCTACTGTTGCTGCTGCTTGAAAAGATTCTTTAATTGAGCCCATCTTTGATTCCCCCTAGTGAGGATGGAAACAGAAGATCTGTAAACGGGATCCATTAATCCTATGCAAGATCTCTCAAGATTTCACATCTCGCCTAGAGCCAACAGGACTTCAACAACACAAGACAATAGTCTGTAAATTAAAAACAATATAAATATTAAAAGATGAGAAACTACTTCACATATTTTGATGTATTGAGAACTATTTTATGTCTCTATTTGTTTATCTCATAATATGCATGTTATTTTCAGTATATAATATACTGCATCATATCCATGTTCTTTTCAATACCTTATATCAACAAGGTTAACTATACATTAGCTGCTGACGGCCTTGTACTATAATTGTTAACCCGGGTGTATCCCAAGAGCACAGATGTAAAGTTTCTAAACAAAGCCAAGACATTTGAGATGCCTCACATACACAAATCTATAAGTAAAACAAAAAACAAAAACATACTATCGCTCCCACTCACCATTGCAGAGCCTAATCGGAACCATGCGCAATTTTAAAGGGTGTTGCTCGTTCTAATGGGTCCCTGGGGAGGAAGGGGTTAATTGATGCAGATGTTGATAGCTTTTACATGTGACGCAGGGATCCGCTCCCCAGTGGCTCCTATTTGAGAGACTTTTAATGAAGTACTAAACAGAAGGATTTCCCTTCAGTGGGAGAATACTACCAGCAAACAAAGCACTTCACTGAAAAAAACAAGGTTTACCATTGATTTGCCTGTCAAATAACAATCATTTTTGCATCAATGCTGAATACTTGACTTGTATGCCCTAATGAAAGACAAAAAGTGAGAGAAAGTCCATTGGAGAGCCATTATTTTGACTCTGAAACTTGTCCAATGAGAGAGAATCTTGGTTTGGAACAAGCGTCTTGACCAGCATCTTGACTTTCCTCTTTCAGTCATTATCCAATTGCCACACATTTAATAAATGCTTTGTAGAAGGATACAGGTCATGTTTTGTCATTTCAATTCAATATTTTATAAGAAAGTATAATCATGCTTGCCACCCTTTGTAAAGTTAGGAAATTGAAGTACAATGAATATTTCAGAAATCCAAATAACAGACATGTGCAAAGATATTTAACAGGTTGACTGAAATACATAAGAAATGTAAATAACATTATTGGTTTATGTTTAATAAAGAAGATCCTATCAGTAGAATCCTCCAGCCAGCTCTAGGAGACGGCAGTGTGTGATGGTGAAAGTTGGCTAAACTGACGGTGGTGTGATGAGGCTTCACACTGAGGATTACTAACCCATAGTCACTAAATCCTCCTCATTAAAGTGACAAACCCAAACACATAGTTAGTCAGGCGTGATCTTCAGCTGTGTACGGCATCTGGCCCTGACGTCCCAGCCCTCGCCATCACCCCCACCCCTCTTCAAGAGCAACACACACACGCACACGTACTACACATGCACACGCACATTAACTGTAACCTCTATCCAATTTAAAACAATCAACATTCCTTTCATTTCCAATTTACCCACAAAACCCTATTAGTGTCCACTATGATAAACTAGCTGTGGTTTATGAAACGAGGCCACTATCTTCCTCTCCTCTCCTTCAGTCTGGAGGAGTTCGCTCTCTCCGTCTCTGTCTCCCTGCAGTCTGCTTCTCACTCGATCCGTCAGCCTCTTCCATCCTGATTATCAGGAGACGCCAATTTCAAAGAGACATCTTAATAGTGATGTCAACGTATTAATTAGAAGTGTTAATGAGCTAAAAGCAACCCAAATTAAATTAATGCAGCAATAGACACAGAGAGTGAAATTAGCTTCAATTTCTGTAAATGATTCTGAAGTGTGCACAACATATCAGCCTGTCTGAACATTCCCATCCCCCAAAGCTAATCAAGAGCTACATTGCAATTAGCTGCTTAATTAAAGCAACACTCTGCTCGGAAAATCCGGCACAATTAAGTAATGGCTGTTATAGCATGAAGACAGACTGTATTTTTCTTCGGGAGGAGAAAAAAAAGAAAATAGAAAAACAAAACATATTTTGTCCCTAATGGCCTGCGGGGGATTGAGCCAGCCAAGATGTGCCAAGATGGAGAGGGTTCCATTCCGTGCTTCAATGGGGTTCCTGTGCTCCAGCTGGAAGCTGTGTGAATCAATGACAGCTCGCCAGATCAAACTGCTTTGCCCGGGGTCTCCGAGCCATCTGAATTGGCAGTGACTTGGGCGACTGTGTCCTAATCCCCAGTTTCAGTGTAAGCAGCTCACTGGTTTCCAGTTGGACGGGGCAGTTCCAGGCTATTAACTGTCTACATATTTCAACAGTGGACCTGTTACTGACCTCCAATCTAGTCCGACAACGACACTGCTCTACTCCAGTTAGCACTGGTTAGTCAAAAGGCCTGGGAAAACACTCTCATAAAGTGATATTTTCTATAGCTCTAGTGATGAGTAGCATCAGCCAGTAAATAATTTCATACACCTGTGATAGTTGGTATGGATTTGCCATACAATTGCTTGAATGTGGCTTCGTTTGACTATTTTGCTTGGAGTAACTTGATTTAATTTTCATGTTTTTGTTTGCTAAGAGGTTGTATAGGTCATAGACTTAAATAGAACGCAGGCCTATACACTCAACTGTCCATTTGTGATGACTGTCACGTTTGCTCCATTCAATAGATAAATCATGTCTGGGAAAGGACACTATAATTGAGTGGAATTAGTTTGAATGTTCTGCCGTTTCAAACTACACACATTAGCCTACATTGTGCTACGATAGACATAGCTTAACAAAAGAGGTTCCAATGCCTTCCAGGAGAAAAGATAACATTACGTCCATAGTGACAGAGCCCCTGTAGTTGTGTATTCAGTTATTTACTGGTTTTAAAAAGTGTGTATGAGCAGAGTGAGCAGTGAGCTGTGATTAACACCCCACTTGGCGGTGGAGCCCAGGGATGGCGGTGTAAACGCCATCCTTCAGCAGGTGTAGGCCACAGCAGAGCATATGCCATCAGGTTGGATAGGGCTTCTCTGCAGAGACTGTGCTCTGTGATCGTTTCCCTGGGCCTGCCTCTGCTGGGAACGGGCGTCAGTCACACAAACACCATCTGCCAGGAACAGGTTCACCTGCTAGGAACATTTAACAGAGGGCCTAAGAGTGGTGCCTTCCACTCTAGAAGAAACCCCATACACCTGCAGAGTGATGCCTTCCTCCACTAGAACCTGCAGAGACAGACAAAAGGAGGACAACAAAAACGCTTTGTTCTGTTTTGCACTGTTTCTGCACAGCGACACGGCTCGTAGTTTCTCTTTAGAAATCATCCATGTAAACATTATAAGACCAGAGACAGGAGACACGGGGGATGGATCCTCCGCCCCAACCCAAGACTGCTCCAGGATACCTTTCCCTTTGCTAAAGAGAGGGGAAAAGACACCTGAAGTGTTTGACGCTAAATGAGGTTTTCAAATACAATAATTAGTCGTCTCCCCCTGAAGGTAAATTACCTGCTACCCAATTGAGCTGCCTTCTAATTATAGGCTACGCCTCAGAGCCATTGCCAAGGATTCTCGTTCCTGTGGTGGAAGATGTGAAACATGTTCAGATACACGGCGACGTGGTAACGAACGGCCTGAAGAAGACAGAGCTTAAACACATTGTGAGTGTGTGTGTGTGTATATGGACTCACGCTGTGTGAAACGCTGCTGTGAGTCTGACACTTCAGCTTCAGTGGAATGATAACCTTTAGTGATTTCTCACATGCTAATAATTGCATTGTGTAATGGCTACAGTACGGTGGCTCACTCAAGTCAAAATTGGCAAATTAAATTAATTTTTGTCAGACAATCTGTGCAGACTAGTTTCAGTCTTTTGCATATTGTAGGCGTCACAACACTGCAAAGAGCTTTGTACAGATACAGGATGGTGAAAGGGTATAGAATATTTGCACTCACCAGGTAATAAAAGAGATCCAGTCTGTAATGGAGGTCTAGGTGCCCTTTGGGTCTTGGCATTTTCCATTGTTATGAGGACTCTATTCTCCGCATGGCGGCAGTGTGACTGCAGACTGGTAGGGGACGGGCTGGGGAGGCACCGGAGAGAGGGGCAAGTAGTCATTTGAATTCATCACTGCTTCTGATTCCCTGACACTAATTAATATGTAAATTTCACATTGTTTGTTAGCTGCTATGTCAAACTTTGATGTGAGGAGCGGCTTCCAGGTTGAGATTTACTGTAGATTGAGGCCTGGATACCTGCCAAATATCCTAGCCAGTCGGTAATCTAATATTTTATTTAAATAGATAGACTAATAAATGTCTCTACAGCTTAGAACCTGGGAGACAGGCTAATGATATTTTATTAAGTCAGAGTAATTGAGGATCCCATCAAAATATGTAATTAAACACTTAAGCATAATTATGCAACACAGTAGGACCCCGGATGAATTAATTAAAGAAACGTCAATACATCAATTTACTTGAATTCCTTTGTCCCTTTTCTACTTGTCATGATTAACATTTTAATTGGCTTCATTTGTGACAGCGTAAAATAAATGTATACTTTATTTTTAATTAGAAATAAAGCTGGGAAATTAGAGCTGAGATGTGTTCATTGTAAAAACAGAGAAGAAAGTTGTTATGGCCACAAATAGATCTCCTCAGTTTGAGGTAAAACGTGAAAAAGAAAGAAACTCAGTCAATTGATTGTCATCTGTTATAAACGTCATGCATACATTCTACAAATACACATGTGATCCTGCTGCATATGCAGCAGTACAAACTCTATGTTGGATTGGATATGGGAAAAGTGTGCTTGTGCGTATGCATGTTAGTGTGAGTGCTTCTGTGTGCCTGTCTCTGTGTATGTGTGTTATCAGCAGGCTGCCTAGGTTTGATGCATACCTGGAGAGCAGCTTAATATCCTCGGGCTGCCACTACATGGCAGGCCAGGAGAAAGATACACACACACACACACACACACACACACACACACACACAGACACACACACAGACACATCCCTGGCCCCGGTGGAGCCATTTACCTTTCTCCAAGTAGGTTCAAGATATTAATTAAGATAAATCTAACTCAATTCACACATTCTGCCATCTGGTTATTTATCAGAATTATGTTAATCATTTCTGTAGGGCAGGAAAATTATTACCCATTTTGTGTATAATTCATATTAATATTCAGAATGAAATAATTCTGTATTCTGGGTCCATATGGACCCTGTGCACCATAACATCTCTTCAGCAGAGTAGAATAAGGCGGAACACACAGACATAATGCATGTGTCAAACATTCTCCCTTAAGTGTTCTCACAAACAATATGGCCATGCAAAAACTGGAATCAAATGCAACTGCACAGCCTGGAGTGATTATGATATAGGTCATACATTTTAATTGCCTTAGACTACTAAACAATAATTATATTGGGCCAACGATCCATTCACTCTACTTAAATGTCAGAGGAGCCAACCCACGATATGAGATTAAGTAGTCTGACAATGACACATTCTGCTTGAGTTGCTTATGATTTGGACTAATCTAAAGCAGCATTGTTGGCTGCTGGAAGCGGGTAGTTAATTAAACACAGAGGAGATAATTAAGATGAGACGACTGTGTGGATCACTGGTCAGTCTGCCATTATTTGGGGGACGGGCCTGGCAGGTGGCACAGCGCTCTTTCAGGTGACAGCTCACAGCCTGCCCAGCAGATCAGATCACATGATAGCAGTCAGCTCACTGTGGTTCCCCCTGGCACAACCCCCTACAGTTACAGTGAAAACCTTAGTTCAACCAAGGCCTCCTTTCTGGGCAGCTTTGAGAATGACTTTCCAGATATTTAGTTGCTGGCTGGTCACGTGCCTGGGGCAGGGGAGAGGCAGGGGTAAAGGGGAGTGCCAGGGCTGAAGCAGATCACACTCCAGCACAAGCCAAGCACTAATGAGGGTGAGGCTGGGGCCAGACGACGGCCATGTGATTACATTTAGATCTGGGGGGAGATCTTGACCCATGGTGGCCCGCATCTAAGTGACATTTACCCAGGATAACCACACTGCAGCTGAGGCTTATTAACCTTTTATAGACCAGAGCACCTCCGCACATTTTACTTGGCAAATGGATTATTAAATAGACCAACTTCAACATGTAGGTTATTTTGGGAAGTCCCGTGACCATCTGTGCACTAGCTTCGTGTAGGGGTTAAGTGTAGCAAAGTAGTAATCTTTTTCAATATTCCTCTAGTGACATTATTTGAGACTTGTAGAGCACCGTCCCACAAGTACCAATGGTTCCCTGCAGGGAAATAATCTGGCATACTTTCAGGAAGTCAATTTCCAGAAATGATATCCTGATTCCCTTCATAAATTGCAAAGTATAATTTCTTTATTTCAGCAGTTTGGACCATTCAGCTGAACATGGAAGAAAAGCATGGATATCCAACAATTGTAGCCATCTCCTACACAATTAACACTAAATATTGCATTTAAATGGTTAGAATCCGGATCACATTTGTTTTCAAATGATGTCAATGCGCTGCCAGACAGACTGGGATTCTTCTTCTTAATAAAAAAAACACAGAATGCATAAAAAGACTACAGGAAAAGCTCCAGGCCTATTATCATGCTTGTAACAACCATACCTCTGACTCCTATGTCTGAAATGCTATATAGCCGATTTTCCACCCAAGCCAAAAGTCTTTTAAGTCATGTGTTTAAGTGTGCTGTATCCACCAGAGCCTGGGGTCCTTTGCCATGTCAAATCAATGCTTTCGAGTCGTGGAGAAGTCAGTCATATTTCACTCGGTTCTGCATTTAGGAGTAAGTGGATCATACTTTAGGCATTGCCATGCTTGTGTGGCAACGGCGTTCTCATATTCAAATAGGAGATTATGGCACAGCGTGTGAGAAATGTCACCTAAGAGCAATGACCTACATTATGTATAGCATTCCTTCAGGAGCCAGTGGTTTTACTCTGCCACCACCACTCAACACTGGTTACCATCTCCAGGTCTGAGACCATGCCCCTGAGCCAAATATGGGCTCCAGCTTAAATGAACAATGCATAGAAGAAACGTTAGCATCGGGTAATATAGTAAACGTTTAGCATCAAGCCTTTTTGTGTTCTGTAAACTAAAGATCTCACCTAATAGATCTCTAGATACGTTTATTTGATAATGGGGCTTCACTGAGATGTATAGACACTCCAAAAGGAAACTTCCCATTGAAATCTTTGGCACTTCTCAACACTCACGTTCCCAACATTTGACTCCATAATGTGAAGAATTGCGATGCAGATATTAATTTGTCAGTAGACTATTACTTGTGCACTGTCAGTAAAGATGACCGACAAGCATTCTGAAACGGAGTTAAGAGCCACAAGTCCCATCCATCTGAGATCGCAAGGTTACATGAGTCTTTAATAATGCAAACTGATGGGCACAAAAGGCCTTACCAATGAGATCTAGAGTGAATTACAGCACCTTGAATGTCAGCATAAAAATACAGGCAACTGCCTAAATAAAAGGAAACACTTGAGTAGATATGTACAGTGGGGCAAAAAAGTATTTAGTCAGCCACCAATTGTGCAAGTTCTCTCACTTAAAAAGATGAGAGAGGCCTGTAATTTTCATCATAGGTACACTTCAAAAATGACAGACAAAATGAGGAAAAAAAATCCAGAAAATCACATTGTAGGATTTTTAATGAATTTATTTGCAAATTATGGTGGAAAATAAGTATTTGGTCACATACAAACAAGCAAGATTTCTGGCTCTCACAGACCTGTAACTTCTTCTTTAAGAGGCTCCTCTGTCCTCCACTCGTTACCTGTATTAATGGCACCTGTTTGAACTTGTTATCAGTATAAAAGACACCTGTCCACAACCTCAAACAGTCACACTCCAAACTCCACTATGGCCAAGACCAAAGAGCTGTCAAAGGACACCAGAAACAAAATTGTAGACCTGCACCAGGTTGGGAAGACTGAATCTGCAATAGGTAAGCAGCTTGGTTTGAAGAAATCAACTGTGGGAGCAATTATTAGGAAATGGAAGACATACAAGACCACTGATAATCTTCCTCGATCTGGGGCTCCACGCAAGATCTCACCCCGTGGGGTCAAAATGATCACAAGAACGGTGAGCAAAAATCCCAGAACCACACGGGGGGACCTAGTGAATGACCTGCAGAGAGCTGGGACCAAAGTAACAAAGCCTACCATCAGTAACACACTACGCCGCCAGGGACTCANGGAAACATCATGCTTTGGGGCTGTTTTTCTGCAAAGGGACCAGGACGACTGATCCGTGTAAAGGAAAGAATGAATGGGGCCATGTATCGTGAGATTTTGAGTGAAAACCTCCTTCCATCAGCAAGGGCATTGAAGATGAAACGTGGCTGGGTCTTTCAGCATGACAATGATCCCAAACACACCGCCCGGGCAACGAAGGAGTGGCTTCGTAAGAAGCATTTCAAGGTCCTGGAGTGGCCTAGCCAGTCTCCAGATCTCAACCCCATAGAAAATCTTTGGAGGGAGTTGAAAGTCCATGTTGCCCAGCGACAGCCCCAAAACATCACTGCTCTAGAGGAGATCTGCATGGAGGAATGGGCCAAAATACCAGCAACAGTGTGTGAAAACCTTGTGAAGACTTACAGAAAACGTTTGACCTCTGTCATTGCCAACAAAGGGTATATAACAAAGTATTGAGATAAACTTTTGTTATTGACCAAATACTTATTTTCCACCATAATTTGCAAATAAATAAATAAAAAATCCTACAATGTGATTTTCTGGATTTCTTTTACTCATTTCTGTCATAGTTGAAGTGTACCTATGATGAAAATTACAGGCCTCTCTCATCTTTTTAAGTTGGAGAACTTGCACAATTGGTGGCTGACTAAATACTTTTTTGCCCCACTGTATAATACCTATAGCAGTCTTATGCCTGACTTCATAGTCGATGACGTGACATTAAACCATTGGTTGAGCCATGTAACGTCTGAGCAGGGGAATGCGACCATGACGTGGTTAGCTGATAGTTAAAATAACTATCCAGATGTAAGATCTGGCAGGAGTCTGCAATGTTTGAGTAGAGGAACGTGCCCATTGAGATGAGAGCGATGCAAGACTTTGCTCTCACACAGTATCTGTGCATGTGCACGGGTGCGCTTCACACTGCTACGTGGTAGCTACAAAAAGATAACGAGGAATAAATACACAATGAGCAATGATAGCTTGGCTATATACATGGGGTAGTACCGTGTCGATGTGCAGCAGAGCGATGTAATTGAGGTAGATACAGTATGTACATATAGGTAGGGATACCTATTTGGCAACAGGATAGATAAACAGGCAACAGGACAGACAAACAGTAACAGCGTATGTGATGAGTCAAGAGGGCCAATGCAGATAGTTAAATAGTTAACCAATACCTACCCTGACTAACTATTTAGCATTATTATGGCTTGGGGGTAGAAGCTGTTCAGGGTCCTGTTGGTTCCAGACTTGCCATGAGGTATAAGAGAGAACAGTCTATGACTTGGGTGGCTGAAGTCTTTGACCATTTTTAGGGCCTTTATCTGACACTGACTGGTATAGAGGTCATGGATGGCAGAGAACTCGGCCCCAGAAATGTCCTGGGCCTTACGCACTGCCCTCTGTAGCACCTTGCGGTCGGATGCCAAGCAGTTGCCATACCAAACGGTGATGCAGCCAGTCAAGATGCTCTCAATGGTGCAGCTGTAGAACTTTGAGGATCTGAGGGAATATGCCGAATCTTTTCAGCCTCCTGAAAGGGAAGAGGCGTTGTCGTGCCCTCTTCACGACGGTGTTGGTGTGTGTGGACCGTGATAATTCCTTAATGATGTGGACACCGAGGAACTTGAAGCTCTCAACACGCTCCACTACAGCCCCGTCGATGTGGATGGGGGTGTGTTCAGCCCTCCGGTTCCTGTAGTCCACAATCAGCTTCTTTGTCTTGCTGACGTTGAGGGAGAGGTTGTTGTCCTGGCACCACACTGCCAGGTCTCAGAACCTCTCCCTCTAGGCAGTCTCATCGTCCTCGGTGATCAGGCCTAACACCGTTGTGTTGTCAGCAAACTTAATGAAGGTGTCGAAGTCGTGCGCAGGGAGTACAGGAGGGAATTAAGCAAGGACCCCTGAGGGGCCCCGTGTTTAGGGTCAGCATGGCGGATGTGTTGTTGCCTACCCTCACCACCTGGGGGCTGCCCATCAGGAAGCATCATTGCCAGGGATCAGCTGTGTGCCCATGGTGCTAGGGCAATGTTTACCATGCTTGCCAAATCAGACTCAAAATCAAACTGTTCATGCAATATAATATGCTTTGATGTATTTTACAATTTTTAAAACGTCTTCTCCAGAACAGCTGGACCAATCGGCACCTAATTTGGTATACAGCATCTATGGATGCACATCTTCAAATATATTCTAAGACTCTAGATAAAACAATATGGCTGCTATGAGCCGATGGCTTGCGTGAATGGTTTTTCCTGTCCAACAGCGCCACAATGTGACCAAACTCAACCATACTGTACAGGTTAGCTAGACTCATATCCTTGAGCATGTGCGCCAAATTTTATCATTGAGTCAAACAGCTCGAGATACAAAAACGTGCCTGTTATAGCGTCACTGTGTAGTCGATTTGAAGGTACTTGCATATGTTGAGTCTTGACAGTGTTTGCAACACGTGTACCAAGGTGTGTTAAAATACAATTATCTGTGACTGACTTATGTGCCAGACCACACCCAAGTGAATGTTTATTTGTCAGTAGCAGCCATGTTGTTTGACATACTAGGCTGGAAAAGAGTGGGTCGAGATACCTTGGTCCATAGAGGCCAGATATCAAGTTTAGTGCAGATCGGTCATTCCCTGCCAGAATAGTAGCGTAGTTTTTCAATAAAATTCTAAATGCCGGAAAATCCATCATGGCAGACTTTATGGGTCCTTGAGGCAAATTTGTTTCTTGTGAGGAGGGGGACCTGCATACCAAATTTCAGGACTCTAGAGCAAACAGGGTGAGGGGTGTGGCCTTTTCAATCGCTTGTTATAGTGCCACCATTTTGCCAATTGGCATGGCATGAGAGGGTGTGGTCCATGGGCCTTTACCATCATGTCAAGTTGGGCTGTCCTAGGACTTACCATCTCACAGGAATTGGCATGTTATTTTCCTTGGGCGGGGGGGTCATTGTTAGCTGGGTGGGCAGTCATTGTGAGCTGTTCAAGAGTCTTATTGCTTGGGATAGAAGCTGTCTCGGAGTCTGTTGGTTTGAGACCCGATGCTAAGGTATCGTCTGCCGGAGGGTGGCAAAGAGAACAGTCCATGGCTGGGGTGGCTGGAGTTTCTTGGCAATTTTTCAGGCCATCCTCTGACCGCCTTCCTGAGTTAGGTTGTTACAGTGGGTTAATTTAGTGGGTTGGAGTGAGCTGTGGGGCATAATCTGTCTTGGAATGTGTTCCCCCAGTGCTATAATTATTTTTAAAAATTGAAAGGCCCATTGCAGTTAATTTAACAGTGGGAAGTTAGCTTAATGAAAGTAGCTGATGAAGTTATTAAAACAGCTGTACCTCTTGATTGGTAGATGATTGGTTATTTCTGTTCTGATTTCAGATTTGAATAGCATGGAAACAGACCAAGATTTCATACCCTCTAAGTTTGTTTAAGTTAAGAGAAAATGTAGTTGATTTGGTTACTAAAACCGCTGTATAATTTGATTGGTAGAAGATAGCGATCTGATTTCAGATTTGACTAGCAGAGAAGTAAACTAAGATTTCATACGCTATAAGTTTTTGACTAAGTTGTTGGGAAAGTGGTCAAAGCTGATGTGTCAAAAGTGACATTGTTAACAGTAAATAAAAGGTTGAAAGTCATGGGAGTTAACAATGGGAGCTTTAGAATGTTGAAGAAATCCAATTAAAGTGGATGAAAATCTTATTTTACAAGAAACCTATTCCAGACCAGTCTGCACGTTTTAAAGTTTGAATGGAGTTTCTAGCTTAAAACGGTGTAAGAGGAGCAGTGTTACAAATAACTAAGTCAGAATTAAGTTGTACATTATTTAAAGTGGAACTGCTGTCGCAAGTTCCATTAATAAGAGCTGACATGAAACATGTTAGCCCAGGGCTAACTACTGCCCTAGGTTAAGTATAGCCCGGGGCTAAGACTGCACTGCACAGCATTCAACCTTACAGCACATAATGCAGTGTTGTAGTGTGAGGGAGAGTCAACAGCTTTTTCTAATGGGCCCAAAGCAGGCTCTCTTTCATGCATATCCTCAACATGTTAGATAAATGAAAGCGTACAATAACCATACAACATAGTTTGGGTTTAATGCTCCAAAGTCATGCTAAAGTGTACCAGCATCAGACGGCTGGTAAAACACCATGTGAAGAGGCTCAACTAAAGCCACAGACGTTCATCATGGCTTTTACCCAATCAAAGTGTAATCTGTCGGGGATTTCATGTGTGTTAACACAGCTACAAATGCAGAGAGCAAACACTTCGACAACAGTGCATGAATGTCTCGATATATTAAACAACCAGACAATAAACAACCTAGTCAATTCCAGGGATTTGCATGAGAAATGGGAGTATTAGTGAACACAGACATCCTCAATATCTACTTCCAGAAAAAGACTGACTTCAAACATTATCCTGTGAGTGAGAGGAAAGGAGAAGAGAGCCAAGCCCGACAGAGAGAGAGAGAGAGAGAGAGAGAGAGAGAGAGAGCCATGTCTGCCTCTCAGTTTTGGGCATATCTGTGCTCACAATACCATAGATTAGTACAGTGTCACCACAGATCTGCAATAAGCTAATTGCTTAATTAGCTGACCCAATTCGATAAGCTTCTTTTAGCATATTAACAAGAGCTACATAACACATAGCTGTGATTCATGACGACTGGGTTTATTTATGGGGTTACAATTATGAGGGTGAAATACAAGACGTTATGGTCAATAATGCTCCTTTCATGAAAGTTCTATAAAATAACATTTGTGATCATGTAAAACATTTCCAGTCCATCACATATTCATGATTAGAATGCTCAGGCTACTTGATATGCACAGCTACTTTACGTCCACTATGCGTCAGTGTGTTCCTGTTGAAACAATTAAGTTGAATCTGGGAATGATTTCACTGCACTCGCAATAATTCTGGACAATGGAGCATGAGGGTTAAACATAAAAATAATTTTCTTATTCGGTTGAAATGGATTCATTTACATTTTCTCCTCGCATACTTTACATATACTGTATGATCTCTTGCACAGCACAAGGAGGTCTGGGTAAAGGAGCACTATTTGTATAAGATGAACTCATCTATATGCTAATTCATTGGCATGTAGACCTGCTTCATTTCTCTGATTCATTCCTGTTTACCTATTAGCTGTTATAGATGCAAAAGGAAATTGGAATATTAAAAACCAAAAAGCTGAGGGCTACAAAGCATTAGCAGTACATCACCTGTTATTATAGTCGTATTAGGGTGCCATTGTTGCCCTTTGTTTAAGCTGCACCCAAGAGCCAGGCTCCAAGTGAGGTTTCGTAAATAAAATGAGCCATGCCTTTAGTTAAGTGGGACCTGGTGCACCTGACAAACCATAATGAGGTTTCAAATGTAACTAAGCAGAGACAATGTCATATGGAAACGGGTCCAAAGCCAGTCTTAATATGTAGCTAAGGTTTCTTTTCAGGGGGGCAGTCAAACTTAGTGTCTCAAAGCAACTCTGTTACACTTTCTTAGAACTACTGTGCAAGTTGAATACAACTACCTTTACTAAAAACGACACATGGCAACAACAACATGGGCTAATATGGGAGATGTGACAGATCATATTACAACCAGAGCCTAAATGCTAATGTAATTTCACATGAACTGGGCTTAAAGAGATCCAATCGACCATTCACTGATACCCACTTCCGTTGTTTTTAAGAGGATGACAACCTCCCTCTTATTGTCTAAGTAATTCACCAAAATTGCCACTTATAGCCGCTCAGAGTCGTACGTTTCATCTCGGAGCTTCCTCTGGTCTTTGCTACTCATCCCATTCCGACTTCCTTCCGAAAACGCCACCACTTCATTAACCTTGCCAGGCGAGAGATAAGACAGGCATTTCATCAAAGCAGTCTGCCCACAGAGAGAGAACAGAGCCCAGTCTCTCCACTACACAGCACCCTACACACACCCAAGCAGAGACACTCCATTGACTCATGCGAAACTCAGGAGCTTGTGTTCTAAACTGTGTCACTCATAGGCTGTCTGAGAAACTAACAACTGTATATTCGTTTGAAACTGTATTGAGTGAGAAGTGTGTTTGTTCGAAAGCAAGGTGAACTTCCCACAATGCACTGTCCACAATTGGAGCACTGTCCAGAACACATCCAGGAGTCTGAAGGGAACATATTGTACCATACTGTAAAGAGTGCTCAGTTACAGAGAAACACTGTCGATGTTGCATTGACCTCTGACCTTAGAGGCATGGACATGAAAGGAATGCTTGATGGAAAAGGCAGTGGAAAATAACTATTACCAAATTAAGTAATTGCCTCTGACTGCAATAATTACTGTAGCAACATAATACAAATATTTACTAAAATAATTCACAAGACTTCTATTTCTACTACACGTTTGTTTTACTTAATCCCTCTGCCCACAATTTCTGAAAAAAAAAAAGGGTTGAAAATTATTTTCCTTTGGAGGAAACTGCAAATCCCTGTCTGGATTCTGTTAAAAGGCTTAAAATGTCACTAAATGCCAGGGCTGAGACTCCTGCTAACATGTAGGTCTTTAAGACAAGATGTTAAAGCGTTGAAAGTTACCTGAAATTGATGAGGTTAATATTCTTATCGCAAACTGAGGGGTTCTGTGAAAGTGGATATTGAAAAAAAGGTAGACGGCACCGTAACCCTTCATATTAGAGGGTATCAAACAGGACTTATGCAGTGTAAACAGCAATTACTCATTGAATTGTTTATCATAGTCTTTAGATACTGGAATACACTGGCATAATTCAAAGAAATTAAATATTGTGGAGAAGACATCACTGTCTTCATATGGGGGTAATACTATAATATTACACCAACCAAACTGTTCTTGCATAGCAGACTGGAATTCAACATTAAATCACTTAATACATCCCTTCACTGAACATCAAATGCCAAATGTCTACAGAGGCATCTCACTTATGATTAGCACACTTTGATATCAAAAAGGACCAAAGGCCAAATTCTGTTCCTAGGTTTCTTTGGAGACCATCCTCTGGTTCAGCCAAATGTGAATCACAGGTAAAATACAGTGAAGTCCGTCATCTACCGAGCCAGCACATAGGCTGAGGAGAGTGAGACATTCTGGCATCTATTAAGACTTACGTTATGTATATTGTGTTGTGAGGGGAATTTTACTGATCCACAAAACCAGCAGGAAAAGGATAAGTGTGAGAGTTATAAGACCCTGTGGTAAAGCAACAGCATTGCAGAATATCTGTTAAGTTAAAAGTTGCTGTGGCATTGAGCAGAAAGTCAGGCAGAATCCTGCATGCCCACTGATAACATGGTTGGATTAGGGATGTTTAAGGGAAGTGAAAATTATTCATTTGAGATGGATGAAAGCTGCACTTGTCAAGTCTACCAGTCATGTACTTTATATATTTAATTTCCACTAGCCAGCATGCATAATTTCTCCTCAATTCAAATTTATACACACTGAAATTGTGAGCATATTTACCTCGGCTCTCTCAAAACGTTCTGACACAGAAAAAGTATTGTCACTAAAATAATGAATCCTCCATTGAAGTCAAGCAGTGAACAAAACAATGCGATTCGGTTTGCCATATTGAGAATCTAATTTTACACATGCATTTACAATCGAATGACTAGACAAACAACTTTCATTTGAAAGAATGCTTTAACATTAAATGAATGTGATGCGGGTTAGACCCTGGTTTTAGCACATCTAATGACAACGTTTAGCACATGCTCAATTGTGTATAGTGTGTCAGTCCACTAAAAGTGTTGCAACTGTTTGATTATAAGTCAGTCTTTCCCTTTCACTTAGTGTTGGTCTTACAGCCTAGCAACTCAGAACATGTCTGTCTCTGTACAAATATTATGATCTCTCTGATGAGAATTAAGTCTCCAGCCTGGATGGCCAATAAATTAGAGGCACGCTTCTCGTTTACTCATCAGAGCTAATGAGCCTGATAAAATTACCTCGAGGATCATAATTACAGGCTAGTGGCAGAGACTCTGGCACTCTGAATGAGTACAACACGCACACACACACACACAATTTTATACAGAGGGGTTTTTAACCCATAAGCCCTCAAATGCATACTGGTGCCTTGTTACTATAGCAATTATGACTAAAACTATCAAATATAAATTACACTATAGATGGGTAGTGTATTTGATTGTAAAACATGCATAAGGATGCAATACAATGTAGAGTATGGCACAGTTTTTTTTTTATGAATTGAATGTAAAAACCTGAATAAGTCAGTATAACATGTGCATTTTGTCAGAGCCAGTACAACACATTGCCACCCTTTCATAAAGATTAACCACTCCATCAGTAATGGCATATTTTGATGGACAGCGTGGACACAAGAGCTCACCTCAGAGGATTTCGTTTCAGCACATTCACAGGACGAATTGTTTTACTTATGAATATTAATGTCCCTCTAATTTGAGGCCGTTGTTAATGCTTGTCGCTAGGAGCCTGGCAAATCAGGTCCCATTCCTGTTAAAACCATGTATTAGACACCCCCCTGACACTAAGCCCTCGCCTTTGATTCTTAATTGCAGAAGCGCAAGCATTTGCAGTAGATGGGGCGCAAAGCTTTAATTAACTCGATCACACGTATTCTGTCTTGACTGTCACCCACATCACGCATGGTGTACTGCACCAATATCATCCCCAGTTCCTCTCAGCTAGAAAGATGCTGTTCCAAGTTCGTGATCACAATTTCATGCATCTTCAATTGGGGATATGTCATTTATAAGTAGCTGCAAATATATTGGCGTGAACAAATCATCTTGATGCCTTCCCTAAAACCCACATTAAATGCAGAAAAGTACATAGAAGTGATCATTCAGAGCTGAGCTTTGATACCTAAGTAGGGTCCCGGCGTAGCTGGTCCAGAACCAAAACATGTTGGATGAGGACTGTACAGTAAAAATCAGGCTTTAACTTTGTGCTTCTATGAGAGAACTCAGCTTAGATTTTTCATTAGGAACTGAACAGTTTCACATGCGAAGAAATCAAATCCTTTTGAAAAAACATCCCCTACAGTTTATCAAGGAACATGTTAATTGAAACTTTAAGCAATTATCAGCCATGATATTTTAAAGTAAAAAAAAGGCCTACAACTAAATTCTACAAGACCTTAAAAAGGAGTTAGATATGAGTGCTTTCAAAACAAAGGATGTTCAAATTATTTATTGGACAGCAAACTAATTTCAATAAAAAAATATAAATACACATTATGTACACATTAATTTAACATTCCTTCCAAATTTTAAAAAAGGTCACGAGACATTGGGACCTGTGCATACCTCAAACAGCATTTTCACAGACGACTCCAAAAGCCAACAACATTTACTTAAAACATTGCAATAATGGGCCAGGCATAAAACAATGCTTCAGTAGATATAGAATTATGTTTAATTAAACCAGGTTTAAGATTAAAAGCTCAATACAACCACTAGTTTTTATAAGCTACTGCTCTACGTAAGCTTTCACAATGTTATTGCATCAGCAGAGTTCAAACTTTTTGCAGCATGTATAAAATTAGCAAAGAAATTAAACTGTCTGTACTGTGGCAAATTGGATTCAGGTTCCTGCACAGTAAAACCATGGTGCCACCTACAGCACGACAGGAGAAATACAGACTTTAAAATTATGTAGCGTAGAACACACTGCTCACCACTTCACTGGTCTACAGACGGATTCCACTCAAAATGTTACTCAATGTTTGTTTGTAATAACATACTTTTTGGAAGCATAATAATATACATTGGTATTAAAATAGACATACTGGAGCTAAAAACACTCAAAGGCAAGCTCTTCTTTTGATACTAACAACTTAAACAGTGATATGGATTCTCCTTCACCATTATCCGGTGCAACAATACCGGTTACATTATTTTGCATTGGACTCATTCTAACAGTGACTCTTGAACACCTCGTCACAACAATCCCAACCTAGATGTGTGGAAAAACGAACAGTTACGCAAACCATGAGCTAAATTGTGATCTCTTAGATATACACCATAACTCACAAGGAACAAAACATCACATTATGATCAGTCAAGTGTCATGAGACCCATCTCAAGAACAACTACTGAACACTAAATGAAGAGTGAGAGCCTTGAGTCTTCTCAAACAAAAAGCATTTCTAAACAAACCTTTGCGACAAAACACCAACTTGATCTGAAAAAAGTATGTCTTTGACCTTCAGATCTTTCAGGCTCAGCAACATACAATCATGTTACTTATTAGCTGAACTCCAATACTGCCACAAGTTGGTGTACACACGCCGTATCACTTAAATATAAACCCAATTAAAAACAATCCAGACACATGGGAAAACACATACCTCACCCACCAGAGCAGGGTAGAACAATCAAAACACAGTCCCCTGATCACGGTGACCTTTTTACTACTTTGTCTGAACAGCATTTTGAAGGAGGACTTCCTCTTGATTTGGGATTTTTTAAGTCCTGTCCACCAGAACAAAGAGAGGAAATGACATTAAGCAAGGAACGTCCCAGGGTTTAAAGACAGGGGCATTTTAAAATCAACCAATTTAAATACTCACCAAGAGTCTGCATTATTTCAACTGCTGATCCTCTTCCTCTTCCCTAAAATTTAGAACATGTTTCGGTCTTTCAAGTTAGACTTCCAGCTTGACCTCAGTGGCATTCCAGTCACCGCTTGAGACCATTGCAGATATTGAAATGCTCCCCTCAATAAAAAAAATAAATAAAAAAAAAGGGTCACACATCAAACGGTACAAGCAATAAAGTTCCACTATTTCCCTACCTGAGCCTCTTCATCCAGTCCTTCTACAATGGCGTTTCTACCATTCACAATCTCCATCAACCTCTCCATCAGCCTGTTCTCTCGCCAACACGCCTCTGTAGACTTCAGATGATCTGTGATACCAAGGATAAGAAGACCGGTGTTAGACATAGGAGCACTACATTACAACACAGTAGCTGCTGATCTGTTAGGGGGATGTAAAGTGAACAGTTGAGGTGCTGTGAGAGCATTGTGCCTCCTACCTGGTTTCTCCAGTCTGCGCAGCTCACCCTTCACCCCAGGCTGCTGCTCCTCCAGGTCTTGTGTCTTAGCTCTGACAAATGCAATAAGTGATTTTTAAGCCATTGTAAATCCAAAATAGTGCATATACATTTGGGTAACATTTAACTTGACAAGTACTCACATGTACACAAGCGCCAACTCCCTCCTAATGTACGTCTGCTTCTTTCGGATCAGGTTGAACCAGTCAACCATCAGAGGGTCCATCAAAATGTCCCCCTTCCCCTCTGCAAAAGGCCAGTGTCAAAGAAGTTCATTGGCAACACAAAATAAGACATTTATTTGTGCAAGACTTATGAACAAAATGAATCACAGTGTTCCTGTCAAACATGCACATTGAGCCTTTGTCAGTGCCTAAGGACTGTGTGTATACGAACACACCAGCCACAACCAATAGTACAAACTGGACTGGGACAGAGAGAAGAGAGTCCCATTAACTCCCCCTGCCTCCTATCAGCAGGACAGACAGGTGCATGTAAGGAGTGAGGGAGGGAGTAAAGCAGTGAACCGGATAATAATATTAATATAACTGTGCCCAGATGGTGACCTTGAGCAGAGCAATCAGGCCCCCCCCTACTGCTCCTGCTCTGTCTGCAGCCACAGCCAGTCTCTGGTCAGCGCTTCACCACCACCTCCATCACTCAAGGGGGATGGATAGTATCAGAGGAAGAAGGTGCCCCCATGTGGGAAGTGCCCGCCTCTCGCCTCATTGGGCCGCGGAGGAGGGAAATGGAACCCGTTTGCCAGTCACACCTCTCCCCTCCAGGCTGTGCGGGTTTGGTTTCTATGTAAAGGGGGTTGAAACATAGTTGGTCTTCTTTAACATAAAACAACAAGCGATTCTGCACATAGTTAAGTCCTTCAAATGCCAGACTAGTCCCAAAACCAGTGACTTAACTAACACTGTCAAAGGGAGAAAGACTATGCAGAGGACCTCTCTCTTTGGCCAATGAACAATCACTATTAGTCAACATCAACAAAAGGAAGGCGAGACACTGGGAGTAAAGGGAAGTCCCTTGAAAAGTACCTTCCTCACAGCTGCGAAGCCTCTTCTCCAGCTCCACTCCCTTCCTCTCCAAGTCACCCAGGCGGTCTTCAATCTCACGCAGCTCCGTCACTATCTGGTCCATGGGGATGTGATGGGACTTACATTGAACAAAACAAAGAAGAACCCATTGTGTCACCACCAATTGCTAATCCTGTGTAATTATTTAACTATGACCTGAATTTCATAAGAATTACATATTTTCACATAGGATAGTTATTGCCTCTGATAAGCTCTAGTAACATGCCACTATTTATGTATGAGACATAACTGACAACTTACCGACGGTGACCTCGTTTCAGATTGGGAGGTGTTTGTGGGTGACAAATACTTTCCATTTTTGGAGCCTAAGGAGGT
The DNA here is from genome assembly GCA_003317085.1 of Hucho hucho. Classification (NCBI taxonomy): domain Eukaryota; kingdom Metazoa; phylum Chordata; class Actinopteri; order Salmoniformes; family Salmonidae; genus Hucho; species Hucho hucho. The sequence continues at coordinate 441,843 of QNTS01000200.1, read as the reverse complement.
AGATAAAATAGGATTATTACATATTTAGCGGGTGACAATCAGGGAGCCATTGTCACATAAGACTTAACTTCTGAAAATAAACAAGCTAAGACATAACAAATACAAAAAAATTAAAACATCTCAATGGTTGAAACAATGTCTGGTAATAGAAAGTGAAGGCCCAGTAACCTGTGGAGCCCTGGCGAGGCTGTTTAGGAGACATAGGGGGAGAATAATTGCCATCCGTTGAGCCTAAAAATCAAACAAAATGTAACCGATTAATAAACTGCAATATATAGACTCTAAATACATTGTTGTGATGGAATCAATGAATGGAGTTCTTGTCTTTACCCAATCCTGCAGAGCTGTGGAGAGGCTTACTTGGAGTGGGAACCCTTTGCCAGACAGGAACCAGGGGAGGAGTAGTACCTAGAAGGTGAAGCGCGATACAATTTAAAATCCCAACAAGTCATTGAAAATGTTTACTCAATCATTTCCGAGACACTAATCTGCCAACTATAGAGGATAATAAAAGCATGTACCCAAGCCTCCAGGGCCGCGACGGGGCTGCTTGGGAGACGGAGCTCTGAGACACCGGGCCAGGTGGAGGAGGGTTGAAGGCTGCTGGGGGAAATCGGAGGAGCGTAGAGCTGATGTTGACGATGATACTAGTAGCGAAAGACTTCGAGATGGCTTCAGGTTTGGGTCGCTGAATGATCGCTTGGTCCTCAGAGTCAGAGGTCCTGGAGGAAGAGGGTGCATGTAAGGAGAAGGAAAATATTGGACTTTCCCCTGAAATCAACCATTTTGGAATGAACATACAGTAAGTACAAACAGAACATTCAGCCTCACCTTATATATTTAGAAATAATGGAGGTGAGAAAACAGTGGAGGGGGTCATCAGGGGGAACTAGTTAGTGTTGCACTAGGGTTCATTTCAGCCATAGCACTCATTGGGACTTGTGAGGATGGGGGAGGAGAGTGGCTGCAGTTTGAGCCAGTCAGCCATAACAGAGCAGGGCGAGGCAGGATGAATCCGCAGGCTGGAGGAGTGGATACAGGAGATGCACAACTGGTTAGCTCTCCAGATCAGATATATAATTGAATCTCTCACCCGGGTGACAATTCCTGCCTTCCCTTTGTGTGGATGTACAGGATTAGAAAGAGAGTGGTTGATTAACAGATAACTGATGAGCAGTCCAGACTTACTTCAGTCCTGGTCCATTTTTAACAGGCTTGAGCTTTGCTCGCCAGTTAACAGGAGCCTCTGCACGGTCTGCATTTACTGCCAAAGAGAAATACATTTTGAAAGGACAGTGGATGATTCAAGCTTATCAAATTCTACAATTCAATTTAATGTAAAAAAAAAAAATAAAATGATATATACATATAAAACAAAAAAGGGCTAAACAAGCTGGGATGACCAAATTAAAAATGGCTGTTCGTGAAGACTGCTAATGCACTAGCAGCTCAACTTAATGTCATGCTCTTAAAACAGACTTTTACTGAACTGTATGAAAATGCTGTTCGCGGCTACACCCATGTATTAACAAGGTCATCGAAAGTGTTCCAGCTTTGAAGTTTCCCTTATGACCCATTATAAAAACATGATTGTGATTTTTTTTAAAGTTCTGAAAATGAAGTGGAATTGAAAAAGCTTGCCTTTGGTGGTGGAGGATACAGTTGTTGGTCTGGCGCTGGCTTTGTTGACAGTGTTAAGCAATTCCTTATTGCTGGTGAAGAGTTGCCCTGCTGTGCCTGGCCCACATTTAGCCTGCTTCCAGCTGGAGAGGTCAGCAGAGCTTAGCACGTCTCCAAAACTGGGAAGCAATACTATCACCATTAGGTTTAGAAATGTACAGTGGGGAGAACAAGTATTTGATAACCTGCAAAATCGGCAGTGTTTCCCACTTACAAAGCATGTAGAAGTCTGTAATTTTTATCATAGGTACTCTTCAACTGTGAGTAACGGAATCTAAAACAAAAATCCAGAAAATCACATTGTATGATTTAAGTAATTAATTTGCATTTTATTGCATGACATAAGTATTTGATACATCAGAAAAGCAGAACTTAATATTTGGTACAGAAACCTTTGTTTGCAATTACAGAGATCATACGTTTCCTGTAGTTCTTGACCAGGTTTGCACACACTGCAGCAGGGATTTTGGCCCACTCCTCCATACAGACCTTCTCCAGATCCTTCAGGTTTCAGGGGCTGTCGCTGGGCAATACGGACTTTCAGCTCCCTCCAAAGATTTTCTATTGGGTTCAGGTCTGGAGACTGGCTAGGCCACTCCAGGACCTTGAGATGCTTCTTACGGAGCCACTCCTTAGTTGCCCTGGCTGTGCGTTTCGGGTCGTTGTCATGCTGGAAGACCCAGCCACGACCCATCTTCAATGCTCTTACTGAGGGAAGGAGGTTGTTGGCCAAGATCTCACAATACATGGCCCCATCCATCTTCCCCTCAATACGGTGCAGTCGTCCTGTCCCCTTTGCAGAAAAGCATCCCCAAAGAATGATGTTTCCACCTCCATGCTTCACNCTTCTTCCATTTTCTAATAATTGCGCCAACAGTTGTTGCCTTCTCACCAAGCTGCTTGCCTATTGTCCTGTAGCCCATCCCAGCCTTGTGCAGGTCTACAATTTTATCCCTGATGTCCTTACACAGCTCTCTGGTCTTGGCCTTTGTGGAGAGGTTGGAGTCTGTTTGATTGAGTGTGTGGACAGGTGTCTTTTATACAGGTAACGAGTTCAAACTGGTGCAGTTAATACAGGTAATGAGTGGAGAACAGGAGGGCTTCTTAACAGGTCTGTGAGAGCCAGAATTCTTACTGGTTGGTAGGTGATCAAATACTTATGTCATGCAATAAAATGCAAATTAATTAAAAATCATACAATGTGATTTTCTGGATTTTTGTTTTAGATCCCGTCACTCAGTTGAAGTGTACCTATGATAAAAATTACAGGACCTCTACATGCTTTGTAAGTAGAAAACCTGCAAAATCGGCAGTGTATCAAATACTTGTTCTCCCCACTGTACATTTAGTATTAGCTGACATCCACAAAATTAGAAGAACTGTGGCTGTGCACACTTGAACAAGACTAAAATCCTGTAGGTAAACCCATAGGCCTTTTCTCACCTCCTTTCTGCTGGTCGGATAACAAAGTATCTGGTGTTATTGTTGTTGCAGTTCGCCTCAACTAGTTTCTTGGTAATGACAGCCCTGGCTCAGTTCTTCTCTTCTTCAGGACTCAGGGGTACCATCGGCAGTCCTGAGGGGGCTGGGGGCTTCTGGCTGCTGGAGGGGCCCTCTGGGGCTGAGGTAGATGACTGGAAGAACCTCTGCCGTGCTGCCTGGGTTCTCTGGGCCGAGCTGGTCCAGGGTTGGGGAGCTGGTGTGGTGGTCTCCACAGGCTTCAAGACCACCTTGATGGGGGTCAAAGGCACAGAGGTGGAGCAGAAGACAGACTGGACTCCGGGGGTGTCACTTTTGGATTCAACATTGGCGCTTGGGCATCCAGTTTGGATGACAACCCCAGAGGAGGGAGGTTTGTTGCAGCCATTCTTGGTGTTGTGGTCATCATTACAGATTAAGCTACCTGGCTCCTTCCCTGGTTTATAGGCCCCAGCCAGAAGGACATTTGAGCATTCACTGCACCTGGTGAAAGGTGCAATATAAAAGGCGTCAACACGTTTTAAAGCAGCTCCATCATTATGGTTCTATGTTTAAAGTGGACATTTACTTGAAGCAGCTCCTGTGGTAAAGCTTCACCTCGATAAAGTGCCGTTGGACCAGATGAACGTGGCATTTGCACACAACACATTTACTGCTTAGAGAGCCCAGCTTATTGGAGCTCTCCACCAAAACTTCAGTCTTCTGTGGAGGGGAGAAGAAAAAAATAAATAATAAAGAAACGTCCTCTCACTGTCAACTGTGTTTATTTTCAGCAAAATGAACATGTGTAAATATTTGTATGAACATAACAAGATTCGACAAACTGAACAAGTTCCACAGACATGTGACTAACAGAAATGGAATAATGTGTCCCTGAACAAAGGGGGGGTCCAAATCAAAAGTAACAGTCAATGCAGCTGGTGGCCACACCAGATACTAAGTACTGCAGTGCATCTCCTCCTCATGGACTGCACCAGATTTGCCAGTACTTGCTGTGAGATATTACCCCACTCTTCCACCAAGGCACCTGCAAGTTCCTGGACATTTCTGGGGGAAATGGCCCTAGCTCTCACCCACCGATCCAACAGGTCCCAGATGTGCTCAATGGGATTGAGATCCGGGCTCTCCACTGGTCATAGCAGAACACTGACATTCCTGTCTTGCAGGAAATCACACACAGAACGAGCAGTATGGCTGGTGGCATTGTCATGCTGGAGGGTCATGTCAGGATGAGCCTGCAGGAAGGGTACCACATGGAGGAGGTCTTGACTGTAATGCACAGCATTGAAATTGCCTGCAATGACAAGCTCAGTTCGATGATGCTGTGACACACCGCCCCAGACCATGACGGACCCTCCACCTCCAAAAATCGATCCCGCTCCAGAGTACAGGCCTCGGTGTAACACTCATTCCTTCTACGATAAACGCGGATCCGACCATCACACCTGGTGAGACAAAACCGCGACTTGTCAGTGAAGAGCACTTTTTGCCCTCAGTCCAGCCTCTCTCAGCCTATTGAGGACAGTCTGAGCACTGATGGAGGGATTGTGCATTCCTGGTGTAACTCAGGCAGTTGTTGCCATCTGTACCTGTCCCGCAGGTGTGATGTTCGGATGTACCGATCCTGTGCAGGTGTTGATACACATGGTCTGCCACTGCGAGGATGAACAGCTGTCCGTCCTGTCTCCCTGTAGCGCTGTCTTAGGCGTCTCACAGAACAGACATTTCAATTTATTGCCCTGGCCAAATCTGCAGTCCTCATGCCTCCTTGCAGCATGCCTAAGGCATGTTCACACAGATGAGCAGGGACCCTGGGCATCTTTCTTTGTTTTTCAGAGTCATTAGAAAGGCCTCTTTAGTGTCCTAAGTTTTCATAACTGATCTTAATTGCCTACCGTCTAAGCTGTTAGTGTCTTAACGACCGTTCCACAGGTGCATGTTCATTAATTGTTCATGGTTTTTTATTTTACTAGGCAAGTCAGTTAAGAACAAATTCTTATTTTCAATGACAGCCTAGGAACAGTTCATTGAACAAGCATAGGAAACAGTGTTAAACCCTTTACAATGAAGATCTGAAGTTATTTGGATTTTTACAAATTATCTTTGAAAGACAGGGTCCTGAAAAAGGGATGTTTCTTTTTTTGCTGAGTTTAGATACACTAGATGACCAAAAGTATGTGGACATCTGCTCGTCAAACATTTCATTCCAAAATCATGGGCATTCATATAGAGTTGGTCCCCTGTTTACTGTTATAACAGCCTCCACTCTTCTGGAAAGGCTTTCCACTACGTGTTGGAACATTGCTGCAGGAACTTGCTTCCATTCAGCCACAACAGCATTAGTGAATTCGGGCACTGATGTTTGGCGGAGGCCTGGCTCGCAGTCGGCGTTCCAATTCATCCCAAAGGTGTTCAATGGGGTTAAGGTCATGGGTCTGTGCAGGCCAGTCAAGTTCTTCCACACAGACCTTGACAAACCAGCATTAAGATTTCCCTTCAGTGGAACTAAGGGGCCTAGCCCAAATCATGAAAAACAGTCCCAGACCATTATTTAAGTGAGCTCGTGTGACTGATCACATCGTAGCAGAGCCATTGTTGCTCCTTGACGTTTCCACTTCACAATTACAGCACGTACAGTTGACTGGGGCAGCTCTAGCAGGGCAGACATTTTACAAACTGACTTGTTGGAAAGGTGGCATCCTATGACAATGCCACATTGAAAGTCATTCCACTGCCAATGTTTGTCTACGGAGATTGCATGACTGTGCTTGGATTTATACACCTGTCAGCAACGGGTGTGGCTGAAATAGCCGAATCCACTAATTTGAAGGGGTGTCCACATACAGTGTACATTCAGTAGTTCACCTAAATGTATGCCTGTCAAATATCGAATAAAAACATATTTGAAATTAAAGAGCCACTTGTACTCCTCTAACCTGAACAGCAGCTCTGGTTGCTTTGGGGGAGGTTTTCACCACGAGAGAGGAGGGAGGTGGGGGATTCTCTATGGCCATTTTAGACACTATGGATTTGGCCACCACCGGGAGATTCTTCTTTCCAAACGGCTCCTCCTTGGAGCCCTCTGCTGGTCTTTTCACAGCACCCACCCCTCCAACTGGAAAAAACAACATTGGCCATCAGATATCAGAGGGCTGAGCCACAATACTCTAGTCTACAATACCTGAACCAATAGCTCAGTAGAGATGCTTTGTGCATGTGAAACTGAAATAGTTTGGATATACAATATCTTATAAACCAATAACCCTAAACAATTTGAAAAACATTTGCCAAGTTTTAAATGTACTACTGATTGTAAGGACAGGCACATTACACAGAACGGGTTTGAAGCAATGTTTTCACCCAATTTAACACAACTCCTGTACTTCCCACAATCACCTTAAGTAACACCTCACCAGAAAAGGAAACACTTATAGCGCAACATATAGCCTAGTGCTCCAAGGTAACAAAGCTGCCTCGAGTCAGAGTCTTACTAGGGTTGCGTCCGTGGAAGTAGTTGTAGTACTGGGAGACGTAGGTGAGGACGCTCAGTCGGTCTGGGATCCTCAGGGCCACCATGTCCTCTGCATCCAGCAGAGCAGCGATCCCCAGCTTGTCCTCCGCAACCCGGAAAGCCTGAAGTTAAAAATAAACACTTGTTTTATTAACCAACCCTAAAGCCAGAGAGACAATTAGAGGAGTCAGGTATATTGGAGTTCCCCCTAGCAAGAACACATAACAGTTGGTAAAAATATACAATGTTCACTTTGTAAATGTTTAAAAGTTGAGGTAATAAGGAAAAATCTTACATCATTTGAATAACACTTTCCCAATGTTCTTAAGGGATTCTTAATATACAAAGCAGCTACTTAATTTAACTGTAAACATAAGCCAGACAAAATGGTCTATACAGAAATAGAAAATAGTTAAGTCCAGCCAGCAGCTGTTTGTGGCCCCATGCTGGGGAGGTCTGGACAGGGGATGAATGATGAATAGCACATTTCCTGTGCACACTCAGCCCTGGGAACAAGGAGGGAGAATGAGAACAGGGCATTGTTTAGGATCAACCAGGATGTGCTCATTAAAATGTTAAAGTACAGCCTTGTAGAACGGCACAGCCGTTCGTGTTGGAGGAGGAGGAGAAAGGCCAAACAATTTCTACATTTGTGCGATTCTCTGTATAACAGAAACGGAGTTGGCCATTGTTATGTACTGGAACAAAACACAGTCTGGACAAGACAAAAGCATATTTGAGTCTGTAGTGACAGATACCCACCACTGAGAGAAACCTGACACACATGAAGGACTGGGACCTCCTTGTCATGAAATACAGAGGACTACTGTCAATGTGTATGAGATTACCTCAGACTAAAAAGAAGTAGCTACACAACATGGGTGTTTGGACTCCACCATGGGGGAATTCCTTCCTAGTTGGTTGATCAAATAGACTAGCGTTACTAAAACTGAAAAGAAAAAAAAACTATACTCTTTGTGGCCTAAAACACATTCTTCTTATGCAACCCCCCAAGCAGTGTTGTCTCACCATACGGTCTAACATTTGTAAATGGACCTTTATCGTGCGGATCGAGTGGCCCACAGATAACAGTAAGCCTCATTCATAATGAATAACCCAGGGAGCCTCTTCTGGTACTCAGGTTCTTAACAGACACTGTGGGGGGGGGGGGAAATCGGCACGACTAGCAGCTAGTGTTTAGCAACAGATCCTGGAGAGCATAGAACACTATGAGGTCTGCAATCCTCAAAAACAGAGGAAACCAGCACAGAGAGAATGACTAAATATTGGACAAGTCTCAGCTGCGCTGATGTTTGACTCATTCTCATCCCAACAGTCCTAACACACTTCCTGGTATGAAGGAAATAGGGGGGGAACAAAACAGTTGGTCAAATAATTCCACAAAAAGTTAAATACAACGAAGTCAAACATAATACCGGATGTTTTTCAGGTGTTAATAGTTAAGCCAGCATCTGTTGAAGTATCAATAGAAATGAGTGTAACTAGCCAAAGTCACTACCAAGTGAATTGTTAGGCAGTGTAACACTCACTGACTTGACACGTTCCGTACAACTCGCTGTTTTATTGTGAGGAGAATGTCATCTGCAACATGGGACAGACCTTGTATAGCACTCCTAGCAGAGATGGTTTCCCCAACTACAGTTGGTAAATTAATAACCTTGCCTGGGACATGAAATCCTAGGAATACATGTTGTCCAGTTATCATCTGGGAAAGACGTTCTGCATTTGGCCACTGCGTTTACATACTATGCAGGCTACAAGCAATAGGTCACATTTATGGTGAGCCATTACATTCTTTTCATGAGGTGCATTTATCATCATCACCCTTCAGAGCAAAACTTGTTTGCCGCAGTTCAATAGAAACACTGAGGTATATGTCAAAATAACCATGAACAATCTGCACAATTCCAGTCTTTTGGAGACTTCGTTAATAAAAAAATTAAATAAAAATAGGCCTGAATTTTACAAAGGTCTTGATGCATTTCTAACAATGCAATCACCTCAAACACAAACCAACTGACTTCCTGATAAGATGGCCAAACAGTTCAGTATGGTCATGTCAATGTACAACCTTTAACTGTAATGATGTTACATGCATAAATAGACTGTAAATCTTACCAGGTTGTTGTTGTCAAAAATATCCTCTTTATTCAGGGAGTCGTAGTCTCTGAATATAGAACACAGGGAAATTAATAATTCACATTGTGGAGGTTGATCAAAGGTTATTCTCATGTGAATTTGGGGGACTAACTGCCTTGTTCAATGAAAAATAACCAGGTTTCTGGGATACATCAAAGAATATTCTAGTCCACTAGTACAGCAATACATTTTGTGGGAATGGTTATGCTGTGAGGTTTCTTTCTGTTTCAGACATTTAGTACATAAAAATCAAATGTGCTCTCTTGTTAAACAAGAATGATGTTTGACTTAACCTGGACACTAAAAAGTTTGACTAGGGCACATTTTATTTCCATTCATGTGACATTAAGCTATGTATTGATTAAAAATAAAGGATCACATGCATACCTTTATGAAACTATGGTAAAAAAACTAACATTCCTTACTCGTAGTTCAAAATTCATTTATGAATATGGATATTTGCCTATGCTAATCTAGCCTAATTTATCAACATGCCTAGATAAATATAGGTTACATTTAAAAAAAAAAAAGAATAATCAACCAAAATGTTGTCAATCCTCTGTCTAAAGGGACGCTAGAGAGGGGGTATTCACGCCACCATTGTTAGACAGGAAGCCACTGGGAATACTTTCCTTCAAAATAAATAGAACATGACAGCAAATAACGCTTCGTTTCTATTGTATGTAGTGTTCAAGGGATTACATTAGGCCTAACGTTACATGAGAACATTACTTTTCTAAATCATGTTTTGAAGCTATAACCTAAGATACAAAATGTGTTTTCAAAGTTGAAGACAAAATTACAAAAACATTAATCTGTTGTTTGGTTATGATAAAAAGGTACGTCGACAGTAGGCCAAGGTTTCCCAAACTCGGTGACATTACACGTTTTGGTTTTTGCCCTAACATTACACAGCTGATTCAAATCAACTAATCAAGCTTTGTTCATTTGAATCAGCTGTGTAGTGTAGTGTTTTGGCAAAAACAAACGATTCAAAATATTACACGTTTTAACTGTAGCTTTAACAGCGAATGCCCATCGAAATGTTTGGACGTATTGATTGTTTGCAGCTGCTAATGATTTGTTGCACCTGCTTATCCATTACGTTGAACATCAATTATTCACCCAAATCTATATTTTAAGTCATTATAATGCTTACATTAGTTCCGGTCTGTACTTATGGATAAGCGCACAGAACGCCAACCCGTTCCTAAAAGAAGTTGTCATGTTGATGATAGCCACATCTCGGTACCCATCGCACTGAAGTTTGCACCACTGTTGAAGCGCCTTGATGGCAGCCATCCTTCCCGGAGCGCGTCCTGTCAAATAAATGACTTCCGAAAAAATATATCTATACCAAAGAGAAGTATGCAACCAGTGGGTGTTATGTCTTATTTCCGGTGATGCACAGGTATTAGAAGTCAAGATACCGATTACCAAGAAAGAAAAGCCAGTTCAAACTGTCCAGTGTTCAATCATCGGCTGATGCTCGCAACTGATATGCTACCATTGCATACCTCATGAAAAAGTATATTGGCGTGACGCAAGGGGGCGAGGCTTTGGTTCAGTTGCCTAATTAACGCTGTTAATTATCATTTTACACCGTGACATAATTGCACTTTTTAATAATCACTGTGTTGGCAATTAATCGGTCCTTTTTAGTGTCTGTCCGGTTATCAAATATTCATTTGCATTATGTCCTGAATAGTCTATTTCAGAGAGGTAATCATTGGTATAGAAATATATATATAATAAATCAATGTTTACACTATTGTTGAAGTCTGTGTGGTTTTAATATTATCATTTTCATGGACAAAATAAGCTATAGGCCTACATTAACGCACTAATGAGCAGACATTAGTGTTGAAGCCTTAATGAGCAACTCAATTAGGCTGTGAATACAAAGGATTCGGCTGAGCCGTTGTTTGCTCAATTGCATATGGGTCATTTTAATTCGAAAAACCAATGATTCATATTTTAAGTTGCAAACTCAGACGAGGCTTAAAGTCTCCATGAAACGAATTAACCGTGAATCCAGACCCACTGACCCATTTTGAGTCACCAATGGTGGTTTCAAATTTGACCCAAATGAGATGGGCCCAAATGAAGATGGAGTGACTGGGGGATACTCTCTAATTGAGATTGGACAACAATCAAGAACAACTTGAGTGTGTCTGAAATTTGAGTATGACCCAACATAGGAGAAACTGATCCACCAAGAACTCGACAACCTCAACTAGATGCATAGTCCACAAAGAGATTAGATGGACATAGATACATTTGCAAACAGCAAAAAAAACATTTACTTGGTGTAAATAATACAAGTAGCCTAATACAAAGTAGGAACAACATACCAAAAAATAAACAAAATACATTGGGAAAAACGTGTGCAGTAACACTGTAATTACACTAAAACGTTGTATTAACATGTTTTTTTATATTAATTGTTTTAACATGATAGCAAAATATGTGTTACCATACCTTGAAATCTACAGAATATAAAGATATGGATAGTTTAATCATTACTGAAGCAAATGCACACTGGCAATAAATATGCTGCTAACAATGAATATAAAGTGTCCTCCCCTTCTCGATAGCCAATCTTCATCAAGGATATTCATGTTTATCTTAGAGTTTTGAAATCCTCCACACCTCATTTGAATCAGCTTTTGTTTGCACACGTTTAAAAACAATATGCTACTTATTGTTTGTTTTATCTATAAAATCTCTTGCACAACTAACTTAATTTGTTTTGATAACTTTACACTTATTTTGGGATCCACACCAGTAAACGTAATTTGCCTAATGACGAATGAGTGGAGAAGGACCATATCATTTCAAGTAAGCGCATTTCCATCCACGATCACTCTCCTTGCCGACTGTCCTCGATTAACTTTTTCATTTTTCAAAGGAGGCAAGAGAGGACGGAGGATGTGAGCAAATTTAACTGATAAAATGAATGAATGGAGAAGAGATTTCATTACCAGAGGGGGGCACTGTTAGACTACAGAGAGACTTTTGTAAACACAGAAGACTCAAACTAACACTCAAGCAGAGCCAGCCCAGGGCATAAGTAACATAGGCACTCGACCCCCGACCTTTATGGGGCCCCAACTAAAAGAAAATGAGTCGGGGACTCAACTTAATGTTGAGCTTTAGAATAGTAGAATACACAAGGTGCAATGTTGTGCGTTGTGCGTTAGCAGTTTTCCTCTTGCTATTTCAGTCACTCAATTAACTCGTCAGCTTTTTTAGATTGGTAAATTAGTCTACCCAGCTATCTAAACTTGTAGTAGTCATGGGAAAATTAATTACCGACCGGGCACGAAGGGCATGTGTGCAGGGGCCTTTACCTCCAGGGGGCCCCCTTTGATTTTGTTAGTCACTGTCAATCAGATATCATATTAACATGCTATAAATCATGGCAAAATATGTAGAATTTCAGTAAATAATCTGTAAAACTGCAAATCTTTCTCTCCGCCCCATGGCAAAATGTGCAGAATTGCAGGAAATTAACTTTAAAACTTTAAATGTTTCTCTCCGCTGTCAAGAGGACCCTCAAAAGGCTCAAGATTTACATTCTCCTTTCATCACAATCCTTCCAACTCCCTATTCATGTCCCCAGATTCTGCATTGGAATTTGCAGTGACCTTGGCCAAGTGGTGTCATATCCCATGTTTCTTCCACAGAACTAAAGGCTGTTCATGTCATACAGGAGATTGGCCATACAAAAAAGGCCAACGTCGAAGCCCGAAGGAAGTGCTCTGACTGTGAGGCTGAAAATCCATTAGACTTGGAACAGCTGCTTTTCCATGCTCTGAAAATCAACATAATACAGTTTGGTAGGACAAATAGTGCCACCTCTGGAAAAGTAGTGATAATGATGATACAGGCTATTCTTATAGTCATGTAAATATGTTTTAGCTGACTGTACTTTTTTTTACATTGATATTCAGAATAGCTCAAGACGATACAATATGTGAGTCGTCTTGATATACATTTTGACAATACAGATAAAATATACAAACAGTGATAGCCTCTCTGATGTATTTAAATGACAGCACTGTTGTAAAAAGTGTATATTTTTCAACAAAAAACATGTATTTGCCTCGTAATCTTCAGAAAGCGTTCCTGTCATTGCGGGCAGTCATTTTTCAGCCACTTCCATTGTTTCCTGCGAGGGCCTGTGGCAGCACGCAGACATCCTGCCTCTCAGTCTGCAGTGAAGGTAACAGGATAGCCCCGGCCAGGGTTGGGCTTGTCATCGATGAGATCATTGAGAAGTCATCAGAGCGTTTCCTCTTTTAATTTGACCCTAATCTGATGGCTAATGTAAGAGCATTTAGTCGTCAGTAATACAGCAGAATATCTAAAGACCCTGAGGTGATGGATGAAGGTCAGGACTGCATATCTGAGTTTTACATGTATTTTGTACAGATTTATTTAGGTGTGAAAAAACATGAATTTATTACATTAAGAACTTATTCTGAATTGACTCACCTGGATAAATAAAGGTTAAATAAAATGAACCACCTCAGTGGGGAATGTGAAACGATAACAATGTCATCTTTGTTTCATGTGTTCAAGAGTTCAAGATAGTTCATGATAGAAACTGAAATTGTTCAGCCAAAGTGTAAAGAAACATTAAGGATATTAATATTATATATTAATATATATATATATTTCAAGATGTTACTATGGATATACTATATATTTATAAGATGTTACTATGGATATACTATATATTTATAAGATGTTACTATGGATATACTATATATTTATAAGATGTTACTATGGATATACCGTATATGTATAAGATGTTACTGTGGATATACCATATATGTATAAGATGTTACTGTGGATATACTATATATTTATAAGATGTTACTATGGATATACTATATATTTATAAGATGTTGCTATGGATATACTATATATTTACAAGATGTTACTATGGATATACTATTTATTTATAAGATGTTACTGTGGATATACTATATATTTATAAGATGTTACTGTGGATATACTATATATTTATAAGATGTTGCTATGGATATACTATATATTCATAAGATGTTGCTATGGATATACTATGTATGTATAAGATGTTACTATATATTTATAAGATGCTGCTGTGGATATACTATATATTTATAAGATGTAACTATGGATATACTATATATTTTGGAAAGCATTCACCTCTTCCTAGTCTGAGCATTTAAACTACACGTTTAGCGTGATTGTTGATAGAAAAAGATGTCCAGTACAGAAAAATAATGGCATTTCAAAACACAATACATTCATGTAATATTAAACAAAAAATCAGCACCTTTTGTAAATGTTAGTTCATATCCTCATTGAATAACAGAATGAATAAAACCAAGGATGGGGCATTTAGGCAAGTTGCCTCAACCATAATGAGGTCTTAGGGACCTGTTTGCAAAAGCCATGCAGAGAGAAAGAGCCATATCAGTTGCTCTCTCTGTCGTCAGTGTTTTGTGTTTGTGTCTGCAGTGCTGATGTCTCTCCTCTTCCTGACCTGGCCACAGTGCTCTGGATCTCAGCCTCGTGCTCCCTGGCCTTGGCCCTCAGCTTGGCAATGCTACAGCAGCGGAACTCTTCTGGACTGGGCCCCTCCATCCCCTCCCATTCCCCTGCTGGCCCCTGAATCATACCCTGTATGGGGGTGGTCACCACAGCAGAACAAGGTACTTTAGTCCAGGGAAATCTTCCTTTGTCCTGCCTCCTCTCCCAGTGCTCGCTGTCAGAGCTCTCTAGCTCCGGTAAGCTCTTGTTGGGTTTGTCTGTTGTTGTGTCCTCAGCATTGTCCTTCCTGGGAAATGGCTCTCCTAGCTGGCCCTGCAACTTCAGCTGCCTCCGCATCTTAGCCCGGCGGTTCTGAAACCACACCTGGTGAAAATAGAGCCAATGTAATATGTAGAATATGAGAGAGTGAAATCTCTTACAATGCGAAACATTAGTTTCGAGAAAAAAATTCAGTATCCACTAGATTGAACAGTTTTTTGATGTATTCATAAACAAATAATATTTTTTTATATATATAAAATACAGTAACATTGTGGCATGAAAGCTGATAGAAACAAAGATGGCTTCTAGAAATCAGAGTTCATGCATTAGTGAAAATGGTTTGGAAGGAAGAGGGTGTTGGGACCGTACCTGCACTCTGGCCTCCATGAGGTCCAGTCTGAGGGCCAGGGCTTCCCTCATGAAGACGTCAGGGTAGTGGGTGGTCTCAAAGGTCTTCTCCAGCTCCTCCAGCTGCCAACTGCTGTAGTTGGCCCGCGCACGACGCTGCTTCACTGGCCTCTGTTCATCTGGAAAGCACAGCACAACCACCAATTACACAATCGCCAACGGTTGACAAGAAACTAATGGCTCTAGATTGCATAATTAGTGCCGCCATTCATTAGGCCCTCTTTAACCGTGCTTGATAATTGATTGTTAGTTAGGAACTGTTAGGAAAATATTTTGTAAACATTTACACTGCCATTAGATAGTGCTCAATGAGTCTCTATGAGAAAATACATTCCACCAACTAATAAGCCAACACGTACAGTTGAAGTCGGAAGTTTACATACACCTTAGTCAAATACATTTAAACTCAGTTTTTCACAATTCCTGACATTTAATCCTAGTAAAAATGCCCTGTCTTAGGTCAGTTAGAATCACCACTTTATTTTAAGAATGTGAAATGTCAGAATAATAGTAGAGAGAATGATTTATTTCAACTTTCGATTTCTTTCATCACATTCCCAGTGGGTCAGAAGAGCTGGTATAACTGAGTCAGGTTTGTAGGCCTCCTTGCTCTCACACGCTTTTTCAGTTCTATAGGAATGAGGTCAGGGCTTTGTGATGGCCACTCCAATACCTTGACATTGTTGTCCTTAAGCCATTTTGTCACAACTTTTAAAAGTATGCTTGGGGTCATTGTCCATTTGGAAGACCCACTTGCGACCAAGCTTTAACTTCCTGACTGATGTCTTGAGATGTTGCTTCAATATATCCACATAATTTTACTTCCTCATGATGCCATCTATTTTGTGAAGTGCACTAGCCCCTCCTGCAGCAAAGCACCCCCACAACATGATGCTGCCACTCCCGTGCTTCACGGTCGGGATGGTGTTCTTCGGCTTGCAAGCCTCCCCCTTTTTCCTCCAAACATAACGATGGTCATTATGGCCAAACAGTTCTATTTTTGTTTCATCAAACCAGAGGACACTTCTCCAAAAAGTACGATCTTTGTCCCCATGTGCAGTTGCAAACCGTAGTCTGGCTTTTTTATGGTGATTTTGGAGCAGTTGCTTCTTCCTCGCTGAGCGGCCTTTCAGGTTATGTCGATATAGGACTTGTTTTACTGTGGATATAGATACTTTTGTACCCGTTTCCTCCAGCATCTTCACAAGGTCCTTTGCTGTTGTTCTGGGATTGATTTGCACTTTTCGCACCAAAGTACGTTCCTCTCTAGGAGACAGAACGCGTCTCCTTCCTGAGTGGTATGATGGCTGTATGGTCCCATGGTGTTTATACTTGCGTACTATTGTTTGTACAGATGAACGTGATTCCTCCAGGCGTTTGGAAATTGCTCCCAAGAATGAACCAGACTTTTCTGAGGTCTTGGCTGATTTCTTTTGATTTTCCCATGATGTCAAGCAAAGAGGCACTGAGCTTGAAGGTAGGCCTTGAAATACATCCACAGGTACACCTCTAATTGACTCAAATGATCATTTTCTGGAATTTTCCAAGCTGTTTAAAGGCACAGTCAACTTAGTGTATGTAAACTTCTGACCCACTGGAATTGTGATACAGTGAATAATAAGTGAAATAATCTGTCTGTTGTAAAAATTGTAAAAATGACTTGTGTCTAACCGACTTGCCAAAACTATAGTATGTTAACAAGAAATTTGTGGAGTGGTTGAAAAACGAGTTTTAATGACTCCAACCTAAGTGCATGTAAACTTCCGACTGTATCTGTAATAAATTGTCACACATGAATGTAAATATCCATGTGCTCTCCAAAGTTACAGTAATTCTGACATTCTAAGGCAGACTGTTGGTTGGAACTCACCCATGCTGGTCATGAACTGCCCCATCCCAGCTGCCTGTGTGGCCAGGAACAGAGCCTCTTTGCAGGGCTCTGGTTGCAAGTAGCTCCGCAGGGACTCATAGCTGATCAGGGGCCCAGGGATCAGGATCTGTGGAGGGGAGCCCAGTCTGGTGGGGAACGCAGGGAAGAAGTGAGCTGCGGAAGAGTGGAAGACCGCAGGTAGAAGAGTGGAGACCAACTGCCCAGGGCCTAACATTATCCAAAAGCTCTTAGAGGAGTCCAGAGTCTTAAGTGTCAATCCACTGGTATAAAGGGGACAGTCTGATACCAAAACAATTGGACGTATCTCAGGAGCACTTCACAACATCAGAGTAAACATTCTTGTTGAGGTTGGCACAAGATGGAGCAGAGTCAAGATTTGAGGCTTCTTTACCACAGTGAAATCAAATAGGGCTGTTATTGAAGTACATCACCAGATCCAGAATGAAAGAAATCACAGAATCTTCCACCATCAATTCTGAGGGATGAATTGCAGTCATCAGCCATACATTGACTCTCGATCCAGAAGGCTGCCTAAGATGAAGGTTGACATGGAGGCTCAGGAAGAGCTCAGGTGAGATGCAGGTGATGGGTGGGGAGGCGAGAGAGGACTGCACTCAGCAGGTAAAGGGGTCTCACCTTAGTCTGGTGAGGTTCTCTCTCCTATCCTGCTATTCCCCCTCCTTCTTCAGCAGTCACATGACTCACAGTGGGCCCAGACTGACTCCTGGGTGTGAGAAAGAGGGCTGGGCTTCAGAGAAATGGAGACAGGAATGTGAATCTGACCCATGATCCATCTCCAGGTAGATTTTCACACCATGGTATCATTCAATCAAAATCCATTTAAAACCACAATGTACACTTTATCCTCTTCAACACACCAATCCCATACAATGTTTTGCATTCAACTTACATTATAGCAGCAGCTTCCACCCTCCATTTCATGTTGCGCTCTGCATGGATTTGGTGTCTGAGGTTTACTTTGAACAAGTTAAGACATCTTTTAGCTTTGGAAATTTCAATCAAAGTGATGGATCAGACATCAAGGTGAGGAAATGACATTAAAAAACAAAAGCTTGAACGTTCAGTTGAACACGTACACCACAAATATTTGAGAATATCGCTCGTCTTTCAATTAATAGTTGTCAAGCAGAAGAAGAAGAAACGATTCCGATGACAAACTGGTACAGCCCTTCAGAGATCATCAAAACAAGCTCAGAGGTGCCAAACACAGAGCCACTGTTGCCAAGGTAAACAAGTTCACGTTAATTACACCACCTAATTGACATGAATTTGAATGATGACAATTAGCTGGATTGAAAATGTTTACCTAACACTTATTTCCTGATCTGATGTTCATTTTGGATGTTAGATACACTAAATGCAGTCATTATACACCCCAAACGTTTATACAATTTAAAATAAATGCTTTCCTAATAGCTAGGTCTAATCTTTCAAATGAAACATTCAACAAAAACAATGGAAATTATGTCATTATATGACTAAAGTGGTCCCATCTAGTCTCTACTAGTCTTCTATCTAAAATAGGATCACCTGTTCAAATAGAAGGTATTGTTTGGTCTTCGGCTGAAGACAGAGTTCACTGACAATGGCTGTGGGTCAGGGCTCCTTGGCCTTTGAAAACAGATAACTTTCACAGCTAAGCTTCAACTGGAATTTGCACCTATTTCATGTCACCCAGATTTCTATTTTTATTAAAACGTCTCCTCTTTCTCTCCAAGTAATATACACAATCCTAACATAAAGACTATAGCAATCACATTGACATAGAGATTCCAATCGATAGGGATTTAATGGGAATAATGATCACCGCAAACGTTGGAATTGTAAATATTGTGAATTTGTATGATTGTGTGCAGGGCTCCCTTGTAAAAGTGGCCTTGGGTTCAATGGGATTTTCCAAGTTTAAATACATTTAAATAAAATCTATTAAACCTATAAACAGGTATTACCAGTGTTATACACAGATGCAAGCAGGTTTTGTTACTATGTAATAAGTTAAAGTGTTACTCAATCCCTCTTTCATGTCATCAAGTAAACTGTCCCAAATCACAGCTTAGTACGGGGCCACAAAGTAAATCTCCACACATGCTGGAAGGAAGGTAATACAGCACTGTACTCCAACAGAGAGAGAGCATTCTCTCACATAAGAGCTACACGTTTCCACTACAAAACCTATACACAATAATTAGATCTCACACCTTCACACACACTCTCTCTCACACACACACATGCATGCACGCACACAGACAGATAGACACACACTCTTTCTCTCACATAGTCAACTCACGTTGCTGTGCATACTCTTAAAGATCATCCACACCTTTCCCAAGCAGCCCAGCTGTGGGCCCCGGTGTTGAAGGATCTCTGATGAGTTGATCATGATGAGGACTGACTGTCTATGATGTGAATGAAACACAGGTGTGTCAATTAATCCAGAGAAGGGCATCACCTAACACACCCCGCTAACTGCTTATCGGATCAGACGGCGGCTAGAACACGCCACTGTCATGGTTGTCACCACAGACTGGCGGTTTGAACTGCATACCTTTGATCAGTTCCAGAAGATCAGCAGGAGACATCTGGCCAAAGCCATGTTCCCAACACCAGGGGAAGGTGAATCACTGTCTAGTCAGAGGACAGCACCTCTCTCTCCTCTCCAGTGGGGCTTTCATCCACACCTGTTCAAACACAAAATAAAGCCTACGCACAGGTATAGAGGTCAATAGACAAACATCAGAAATACCTGGACAATCTCTATTTTAAGCTGAATCTGTGAGCATGTTTATTGGTGCGTGTGTATGCGTGCGACAGTGAGGCATCAATGTTCACTCTGCTCCAGCAGCCCCCAGTCATTTCTTGGCTTTGCCATTTCTCCAGTCATTTCTTGGCTTTGCCATTTCTCCAGTCATTTCTTGGCTTTGCCATTTCTAAAGCAAAAAGAAAAATAGATTAAAAGGGTCTAGTTTGAAGGGTGGCTAAATAAACATTGTGTGTGGGTTAGCACTGAATACTGAATGGCCATCTCCGTTCCATTTGTCCTTGGCAAACAGATAGACAGAGGGATTTCTGGGATGTCTGAAAGTAGATCCCCCCCTCCTGCTGTGTTTGGTCTGTCCCAGGTTCCTCTAATGCCCATTGATCCAGCTAATCAGGGGAGAAATTGGTGAGAAACCAGCAGGGGTTGTTTAGCCATCAGTAAGGGGCTTGTGTACAAATGAGCTGCTTGTGGATAATTGAAGGAGGCATTAGGACAACAATGACAGAGGCTCACACCAGTCTTCACTGGTCTCTCAGGTATTCCCAGGTCCCTGGATCACATGGCAGCCTGTGAAATTCCCAGCAGGCTTAAATAAAAATCACAGTATCATTAGTGGGCCTTCAACATTGGGGGGCAAAATGCACATTCTCCATGGATTTAAAAAACCCACCAACGTTGTTGTCCCTTTTCCATTACTGGCTTTAGTTTGAAATGGGCTTGTTTGAGCTCGTATTTATGGCTTACAAATGTAAATGTAAAGGGATAGTTCCAAAGAGGACAAGAGAAGCAATGCAAGGAATGTTGGAATGAGAAAGGCCAATACTCTGCAGTATAAGACCAAAATAAAGAGCAGCTATTTAGGTTAATGCAGTGTTAGGCAATACATGTACCATACATAACAAAAGCCTTCAATGTTCTTTTTAACGGACCTTTGAAACTGGCTCAACTATCAGATTTAACTGTGGATGTGTTAGTACAGGACCTTAGATGACAGAGATTGGGAACAACGCACAATATCATTAATACTCATCCATTAGAGTGACACTTCAAAACATCCGACTAAAGTTCTGCCAAATGTCTTGGGAAGATGGATGATGTTCGTTGGTGTCATGGGAATGTGCATATGGCTGGTGTAATTTGCAGTCTGTAATAGCAGCAATGAGCACTGATAAGATCAACTTCTAATGAGAGCATAAGTGAAGCTTAAGGGTTGCCACTTAACTGTCTCTGCTGCTAATGACTTTTCAGATTGTCAGGCAGATTTTTCAGTCAGGGTCTAACTAAACTCCAATTTGTTATTTCTGATTCATTGCAAATTGTAAAAATGCCATATGAAATCACAGCAAGGTTATCTCATCATCGGTTGCTTGTGGTTGCACTTACTCTTATTGACCAACTTGAACTTGGCAGTACAATTGAATTCCTTCTGTTATATTAAATTGTGATGGATGTGTTTGTCACATCCAGGGAAGACAAAGGGACATGTGTTTTAGAGCAGAGGAAGCCCCTATCTGCTCGATGCCTCACTCTCTCTGGTTGCTAAGAGTATCCTGCAGAGAGCAGGCTGATTGGTTTAGTCCTGGATCACTGGCTATGGGATAAAGCTGAGAGCCCAACCTGCTTTTCATGACAAAACGTTCAAGGGAAAACGGCCACGATCCAAGAGCAATCACACTTTAGGCTTCAAAGTGCCAGGGGAAAAGAGAGGCGAGAGCTGGTCCACATTTTTTCCACGCCGGCCAAGTGCAACTCATGCGTGGAGGAAGACGAGATGATCTAAGGAGAGGAAGACAGGTGTGCTGGGCAGGTAGAGGCACATCGGGGCCCCTCCCAAGGGTGAGTGAGAGACAAGGACTCACCCCCACCTTCCTGCACTGTCCATTTTCACATGAACTAGCAAATCAACAAATTAAACATTAAAACAACTCTTTAAACTCATCTTTATGGGTTTGCAATCTGTGACTTTACATAAAGCCATGATAGGGCTGTTACAAAATACCTCATGTGCAGCAGTAAAAATGATTGATATAAGGCAGTTCATGAAGCTTAACTTGGAGCATGGCACATTGAGACGGTTTTAGTACAGACCACAGCACCAGGTGCTTCTGAGGGCATCAAACGCTAGTCTGATGTGATGATGAATCAAGGCAGAGGTTATTAGAATGTCAGTGGCCCATCAAGCTAGTTAATGACAGCCCTCTCTTTCCATCTCCTCCTCCTCACTGGCTGTCACTCATCTCTGTTCCGCCTCACTGCCACCAAGCCAATGGGATGCTGGCACCTCACCAAGAGCCCAGGCAGCTACGGCATCTGTTGCTAGCTGATGGGTAACCACAAACACAACTTTCAACTCCAGACTCAGTGTGTACTATAGAACACCTTACAGGTGCAATTAACTCATTAACCAAAAAACAAACAGTGGGAGGAGAGCACAGACAAGTATAATAACTGCAGTACATAGAAATCTATTGCTTTTTAACTCTTAACAAAATTGGAAAAGTATAGTAAGTAAATACACACAAAACAAACGTGAGGTAACATGTTTTCAAATACAAACTAAATAATACAAGAGGCTTTTTTATGAACAAATTGTAGCACAATTGTTTGCACTACAAGCAATAAGAAACATATTTGGACAATTAGTCAACCCATCCAAGTCTTTTTCATTCCAATTTGTATCCAATTGATTATGCACAGCAGCACGTATAACGGTGAAAACCATAATGGTGGCAGAATCACTTGAACATTTGAAGACATTTCCACCCCTAGCTTCCCATCAATTATGACATGTTAAAAGGGTAGCGGGGAGCAGATCATTGGACATGTGTGGACCTCATTGAAAGAGGCTGCTTTCATCAGCTCCATGTGTGCAGTATGTAGAGTGGCTGTCAGTCCCAACGGACAACAACGTCCCTTGACCCACCAGTGTGGGCATGTTCCACCTTCACATAGGATTCTCCCATCACTAACCAACTGCTTCCTCTCCATGTCCAACCATGTAATCCAACACCAGCAAAGTACATTTCAGTGCTGGCCATAGCAGCCTGCCCACATGCAGCCTTCAAAACAGCGCTTTGGTCTGTGAGATTGAACAATTACTGCCTTGGTTAATTTCCCATAAATGGGTGAGGAAGGAACACTTAGCTGGGTTACCTGCATGCCTGCACGTTGTTTCGTCTACCCCTTTGACTCCATCGAGAGGGTTTCTGATGAAGTCAGTGGCACTGGGCAAAACAACTCACACTTTCATGGCAAATTGGTTTCCATCGCATGCCTTTAATTTGTCTTCTACACCCCAGTGAAAAGAGTGCATAACTATGACAGACATTTCCAACATGATCTGGCTCAGAGAACGCATGGAATGAAATATGAAGGCACCAGGGTCTTGCTCCATTAACTGTTGCTCCGTTTCTCTTGTTTGAGGTGGTGAAGTGTTGATGCCCAAAAGCAATAATTAGTTCTGCTGAAATTCCAAAGATTATGCTACACAATTTCAGCTGGCTTCTCTTTTAAATGTTTAAACATGCAGCACAGAGGTTAGAAGCAACAGAAAAGACATGTCATATGGCACCCTGGCTTTATGTGATGTTATTCCTATTATATTTGAGAGACAAAAATCCATAATTTCAAAAGTTTTACTTTTTTTATTCAATTTCTGACAGTGGTTGATAGCCAATATTCATTATTTCAAAAATAATAGAAGCACTACCACTGCAAAACAAGCATGAGTGACTATTTTCATTATCATTATTACTAATCATTATTACCATCTTTTGAACACTTCGACATTACCTTCGAATCAAAGAATCAGTTCGTATCAATCCATAAATCCTGATGAAATGACCAAATGGATAAAAACAGAGCAGTTGTGTATGACTTGAGTCTAAATCTACAGTACAAAAACGTTATGGCGACACTGCCTCCCATCAGAGGAGAAGGACTTGTACCTCCGGGTCCTCATGTTGTTGCCTCCATGTGCAGGACCTTCATGGACTCAGAGATCATAGAGCTGGTGTCAATCTGCCCATAGATCCCCACCAAGAAGGCCTTGTGGAGTAAGATGTCTGCATGCTCTGAGGAGAAAAGCACAACGAAACGAAACGAAACAAACATGTTTGCTATGAGCATGAATCCTTATACATCTTGAAAACACAGAACAGTTTACTTTCCAACTTGCGAGTTGAGATCCATAATAAGGACCAAGCACAGAAGCTGTGTAGTGCTGAGAAGGTGGGACAATCATACCTTGACAGAGCAGCACGTATTCTGGCAGGTTCCTAAGTGCTGTCTGCACCACGTCAAAGTTCCCGCTGCCCATACAGTACATGAAGGTGGGCAGGAAGTCTGCTGCAGTGCTGCAAAACACACATCTTACTTAGGACACATAACTTTAAGGAAACATTATTTGACATGAAAGACAACGGAGACAACACCTTACAGGTACCACTACAGCAACATTTGCAGCCAAACATTCCTAGACAACGCATCAATAAATTAAAACCCAGCCAGACAAGTGAAGCGCTCTCTCTAGATTCCTATAAAAATAAGCAGAGAAATCCTAGAGGTGTCAGCATTCTGATCTTACCACGGGTTGTTCTGGATGCAGCGCAGGGCCAGGCTGAAGGCCATGTTACGACACAACTCTTCAGTAGAACTCATCAGTCTCTGCAGGTCATTCTGAGGGCAGGGAAGGCAATGAAAACCTGTTTAATTTTACTGTACAGAGTGGTGCAAAGCAGAGTGTGTGTTGGGGGATTATTTGTTCATAATAAAGGTCTGTTATTAGAAGGCGAACTTACAGTGAAATACTGGATGATCTCAGGATTCCTCTTGGACTTGTCCTCCACCTCGGTCAGAACTTCCAGCACATCTGAAACACAGAGGGGAGCAAAACGTTGGTAAAGTTCAGCAAAATCCCTGAAGTTACATGTTAAACTGACCTGAGAGTGTATTATACGTTAATGACCTTCTATGGCTTCTCCCCTGGAGATCTTCGTCAGGTACTTGGTCATGTCAGCTGCAGTCAGTGGAACGGAGGCTGAGATACTGACCATGGGCAGGGAACCAGAGGACGACTCATCTGATAGGAGGAAACCCAGAGACATGTCAAAAACACCACATTTAGCGAGATGGTTGATTTGTATATATCTGTATGCAGTCAAAATGTGTAATTAATATATTATATATTTTTTCATTTGCCAAATTGTTGATGTGTTTCTGATTCACTTATGTTTTTTCAATCAAGGCAAATATTTCACGAGCGGATAAGCTTACCATCTCTGTCCTCAGCAGAGCTGTCAGAGGAGCCAGTCTTCACAGGCAGGGTGAGGCCAGCCAGCAGGGACTTGAGCAGCAGGTCAGGGTGCTCTGACGAGAGCCCCCTAGTGGGACAAACAGAGAAAAACAAGTCACTTCTTCGCTGCTCCACACAATGTGAAATAACAACTAACATTAATGCAACTGTGTTGCCAATCCTAATGTCTCAAAAATATATTTTTTTAAACCTAACTCAATGACTTACTGTAGGATTTCGGAATGCTTCTGTAGATAGGGAATGGCTGTTGCTGCATCGTGGGTAATGTACTTCTGAATGAACTGCACATATTTGCTGAAGACGGCCAACGGATGCATACGAGGTCTCCTGAGGTTCTGCAGGGAATATGGACCACAACATTATTAACTCCATGATCAATAAGATATTTATTTTAATGCACAAAGCAGTTGACCTTGTGGAAATACTACTGTTCTGTGAAAACACAGATGTAGTCAAGATATCCAGCCAACCACAGCTGTAACAGGGGCAACAATCTATTCTTTTCCCACAGTCAAATACTTCTGAAACGCTAAAAAGAAAAACACAAGCAAATGTCACCAAACCAACTGTAAAGCCCTGAGGCTGATCTGTGAGTGCGTTCCGTGTTCATTCCCTCACCTGCAGGATCTTCATGAAGGAGAGCAGGCAGTCCTGCAGCGCCCTCTGGTGTTCACTGTGGAACACTAACGGCTGCAGCAGCTCCAGGATGGCCAGCACGTTGCTGAAGAATGTCAGGTGGTTCTGGCTCCGGAACTCCTGAAAGTTGAGGTGGATGCGTCCGTGGAGAAGCGCTCCGATCATCGGCAAGTGTCTGGAAAGTTAAGAAAGGTAAGCTGTGATCATTCTCCAGACGTTCCACCTTACTACAGCAAAGGTGAGCACAAAAACATTCACAGGGTGATTTTAAATCACGTCAGTGAATGTAGCTATGGTGCTACAATCTACCATAAGAGGTGCATGAATTAATATGTCCAACACTAAGTTTGTAATGAACATGGTGTTCACCTGAGGAGGAGGACAGGGTGGGACACAGCCAGCTTCCTGCAGGCCAGGTTAGCATCTGACATCCGGTTCTCAGCCGACTTTGTGTCTCCCGTATCGCCTAGCAACGTGACCAGACGGTGAACCAGGACGTCGTGCTGAGAGGGAGGGATCACACATCAGTCCTTAAGACCTCTATGACGGCTTCTGTGTCAGCCAATGGCTTTGAGAAACAGTTAAGAGACTGAGCCAGCTGAAGGTCTGTTCTACCTTGCATGTGGTGCCGTCGGCGGCCCCCTCGCTGCTCAGGGTGGCGTCAGGTAAGGTCACGTGCTGGATGACCTCTGGGAAGTGCAGGTAGAGCTGGAGCAGGAGGTTCTGGCACCGCTTACTCATCACACTAAGGAACACACAATGGAGTCAGCTAGCAAACATCAGACAACAGTTTCCACACAGCAGACAGTCACAATGGTCTCCTACTACAATGCTCTCGTCTGATGCAGGCTTTGTTAGTTGGCTCATACACGTCAGACCGTCTACGAATCAACAGGATTTGTGTTCACTGGTCATCACTGGCAGTGTTTTCCATAAACAGCAACAACCTTGACCAAGAGTCAGATTCCACTGTCTCTTCAACAATCATCCTGTAATTGGAATAAACACCAGCTAATCTAGCGATGAGCCTTAAAAGAAGAGGCTGTGAAGAGAATGCCTATCACACAAGGAAATGTTTATCCCACACAAGGCCAAACACAGTCTGCTTTGTAAGACAGGTTTTAAGCAACCCATGTTTTCAGCCGCAACTATTTGTTCAAGACAGCTTAGCTGTGCTTAAAAATATTGTAATTGGATAGATAATTTTGCTGCTTGACCTTGGCCAGAGTTTCCCCATTAAAATTGGTTTAATGACCAGAGGCAGACTCATGAAAGAAGGTTTGGCTTCCACAAAGAGAAGTTTCACACTGATCTCTGACAGGCAGCTAAGTCGGAGCAGGAATGAACAACACAGGCAGCACGTTTGGAGCTGCAGCCCTAATCCTCTTGGCTGTATTATAATACACTGAGCTTTTAAAGAGATCACACAACACACGACTTCTGGTCGTTTTAATTTCACACCAATAGACCTAATTATCGCCTTTCCCCTGGTCCACACAGCATTGTGTCTGACAGAACATTCAGTCTGAATTTCATCTGTTCCGTCCAGGGGTAATCTAGTGATATGGCCCCAAGTTTATCAGCTCGGTTTAAAGAGGCCAAAGACCAAGTTGGGGCTAATTAGGGAGGGTGAAAAATATGTCTAACTAAATGAACTGTGGGCACTTTATTGAACCTTATGGGACCAAAATATTATGGAATGTCATGTCTGCTGTTGCTGAAGGAACAGATGGGGTATTGAGAGAGAGAGAGAGAAAGAGAGGGCGTCTCTGTCTTAAGTAGATCACCCTGTAAATAGTATAAAATCCCCATTGGACAAGCCTGACTAAGTATGTCAGTCCGAGAGCCAACACCCCACCCATACCTGTCTCCCCATTTCTTTGTGCAGTTGATGAGGTATTCCGAGACTTTCTTCACTCTCTCCAGGTCGCCATGGCAACAGCTGTGGAGCAGGGGCAGCCGTGACTGGATGAGGGAGCAGGAGGTGTGGTCCAGGGTGCTCTTGGCGTTCCCGGGGGCGTTGGCAGGGGGCGAGGAGTCGCCGCGGCTGTTGAGCTCAGACTCTGACATGATGAGGTCCACCAGACTGATAAGCTCCTCCGGGTTCAACCGCAAGACAAACGTATCTGTCTGTTTCTGGAGAGAGGGGGAGAGAGCACCAGAGAGAAGTGTTGGAAGCAGTCAGGCTGAGGGGGAACAATGTTCTCTGCTTTGTGTCATGTGACTGGATTAATTGAATTCATTATTTGAGGGCAAGACTGGTGTACTGTGCTACCTGTGGGGTCTTCTGGTCCCGGCCCTGCCAGATACGAGGGATGTGACTGCAGGCCCACAGGAAGTCCAGAGCAGAAGATGGGTCCAGTCTGGAGAACAGCATACACAACACCATTACAGAATATTACAATACAACTTTCCCTATTTGGGAAACACTGTCAGTGTGACTACTACTGCTGAAGGTAATGATTTGGGATTGATATACTGACTGACCGCTGGTCTTGCTGCTTGCTGAGAAGAGCACTGATGCACTGATGAAGAGTTGTCCAGTTGGACTGATGGGTCAGCAATGCCAGAAGGTATGGTCTGTAGGAGGGAGTTCCTTTACCCTGGAATAAACCACATGAAGTAAGGTGGTGAAGTCCACACACACACACACACACACACACAGATATTTGCTGAGATTACCTTGTTGAGAGCAAAGAGCAGCTTCCGCTGAAGGTCTGGACACACAGATGTGACCTCAGGGTCAAGAAGTCCCAGCCAATCAACAAGCAGCCCTGAGCTGGACCCCGTCTTTGTCACCTCGGAGCTGCTGCTGAAAGTGAATAGATTGACAGGCTCAAGGTCAGGCTACATAAATGATGAATCTATACAATCCCTCAGTCAAACAAAGTACTGATGATTAAACATACAATGGCCATATTTCTAAGACATTACAAAACACATAAAGCCATAAACAGACAAACAAATTGTTCTCTATGAGATCAATGCCACAGTTAACCAGATTTGTATGTTGTTGTTTGAGTAAGGGCAAAAATACATGTCTTGAATGATTTAGGCGTGATAGAATTTACATGCTTACTTGTTTGTATCCACCTCCATTTTCACGGCTTGCTCTTCAGTCTCCTGGAGAAGCAGCGCTATCACCATGGCAACAGGGCCTGCGGTGGTAGAGCTGGTCCCCGTCTCTGTTCCAATAGTCATTAGCAAGGCCAGCAGTTCCTCCAAATATGGAGACTTCCCCTCCACTAGCCCCTGTAACACTGGATACAACAAACAAACAGTACTGAGTGTTACAACCTTTCATGTGATGTGATGGTTGTGCCATTCCCTCAGCTATGGTGGAACATTCAGAAGTAAAAAAAAAAAAAAGACCTGGCCATGATGCTGAGCTCAGGAAAAATCTTGTGATTCAGAGGAAAAATAAAACATTGTACGGGCAAGGCAAAAACCACACACCAAAACTATGAACTACCAACTACCATTATCACATTTTTGCGTAACCTATATCACCAGCTTGGCCGCAACCAGTTTAAAGTCAAAACATCCTTCATCTGGGCTTGATGGAGACCTGAGCCCATATTGGACATAAACAAACTGGAAGCCAGTGGTCTGGTTTGGTTTCAGAGAAGAGCTTATAAACTCATAAAGACACAGGTCAACAAAAGAAAAACAGAGACTCAGAGGCGGCAATGAAACAAACAGATCTGGGGAAATTGCGTAACGTCAGCCACCACATCAGAAATAGTGAGGATAGTTGATGTTCTAGCCTGAGAGAGTAAACGACGCGCTAAAGTACCATACCTTTGCCTATCAGTTCCGGCTCTGCGTTACATCTCTCCCCTGCCTTCAGTGTGGCGATTATGGCCCTCACGGCCACCTCGGAGTCCCTCCGATAAGCCAGGGCCTCAGCCAGGTGGAGGAAGCCTGTACGAACTGCAGAGGATAGGCATAGTCAGTTATCATCACACTGTTAACAGTGGATTACTTGACAATCTGTGACTAGGCCCAAGTATGTGTGTTTGTATCATAAATATATATATGTGCAATGGGGTATCATTTTGTAGGCAGCCAAGGACATGATAAGGAGCACCCACCATCAGTGAGCCGGTGCTTCTGGGAATACTGTCCAGCGAAGGACTTGAGCAGGGCCCGCAGCGGCCCCGCCTCCACGGCCAGGTTCTCCAACATTGTCATCATCTCCATGACAGCCTTGAAGAAGAGAGAGGAGAAGGCCACATCCTGCAACACCAACCGCTGAGTAGAAGAGATGGAGGAAAATACATGTTAAAAATACAACCCAATACATTCACATCTGTTTGGTGTAATGACAGACATGCATGTATTTTGTCGTAGTGGTGACTGATGAAACACATACATATATAGGCTACAGAGAGAGACAGATATGCAGCACTGTTGCACTGTTTAGAAGGACAGCAGAGTTAATCAATCATACCTGGTAGAGGTGCAGCTGGCGCAGCATGGGGCAGGACAGGGCGTGGCTGCGGTTCATGGCCATGACGAGGGCCCCGGAATGGGCAGAGCTGAGCAGGGCAGCCAGGGCCTGTAGGAGACGCACTGCCACCCCACCCTGCTGGGGGTGCCCGCCCTGTCTGGCACGCACCAGCTCTTGGGCCAGAGCCTGCTGCAGGGCCAGGGAGAGGGGCCGGGGAGGGGGGATGGGCCTGCGGTGGTCCACCGTCAGCGGGAACATCTGTGGAGACAAAGCCAGAAGTATTAGACCCTCAGTCAGCACTCTGAAAACAGGTGGTAGATCTGACTACAGTACTAACCAAACAACTCTGTCAGCTAGGATAATCAATCACTTCACTGTAGGCTACTTGTGCAGGTATGATAAAAAAAAAGCCTCGGTGTCTGTTTTATCAGACAAACTACAAGAATTCGCCTGACTTCCGGCGCCAACAGAGATGGCAGCCTCGCTTCACGTTCTCAGGAAGCTATGCAGTATTTTTTATATTTTTTATGTTCTACTTCTTACATTGTTACCCCGGGAAATCTTAAGTTTTATTACATACAGCCGGGGAGAACTATTGGATATAAGAGCAACGTCAACTTACCAACATTACGGCCAGGAATACGACTTTCCCGAAGCGGATCCTCTGTTTGGTCCACTAACCAGGACAATAGACTGGATCCCAGTTGGCGACCCAAAACAACGGCAGC
>QNTS01000200.1:371977-407206 GCA_003317085.1 Hucho hucho | reverse complement strand
AAAAATCCTACAATGTGATTTTCTGGATTTTTTTTCCTCATTTTGTCTGTCATAGTTGAAGTGTACCTATGATGAAAATTACAGGCCTCTCTCATCTTTTTAAGTGAGAGAACTTGCACAATTGGTGGCTGACTAAATACTTTTTTGCCCCACTGTATGTATATACTCGTATTCATTCCTTTACGCTTGTGTGTATAAGGTAGTTGTTGTGAAATTGTTAGATTACTTGTTAGATACTACTGCATGGTCGGAACTAGAAGCACAAGCATTTCGCTACACTTGCATTAACATGTGCTAAACATGTGTATGTAACAAATAACATTTGATTTGAAAATGGTTGATGAAATCAGAGAGAAAAAATGATTTGCTCCATAAACTTCTAAACGACTTCAGACGTGTCATCAAACTCCAGGCAGAGATACATTCCTACCTGAAGCAACATGCCGGTGAGGTCATCCTCAGGCCCAATCACTGGGATCTGATTGGCTCTCATCTTCAAGGCGCCACTAGGAGTTTCCACGGTAACTTTGGCTCTGTTCACCTCAGTACTATCTGTAAGGTTAAACATCATAGTCTTCGGTTATTGACAGGTATGGACCCAAAATACCAAAACTGTGTTTTTACTGGGCTGTTCCAAAACTTTTATAAGAAATGTAACACAGAGAGGCAATAACAAATGTAATCACGTAGTAGTAGTAGTAAGAGACTGTATGGGGTGGCAGGTAGCCTGGCGGGTAGGAGCGTTGGGCCAGTAACCGAAAGGTTGCTGGATCGAATCCCGAGCTGACAAGGTACAAATCTATTGTTCTGCCCCTGAGCAAGGCAGTTAACCCACTGTTCCCCGGGTGCCGAAGACGTGGATGTCGATTAAGGCAGCCCCCCGCACCTCTCTGATTCAGAGGGGTTGGGTTAAATGCGGAAGACACATTTCAGTTGAAAGCATTCAGTTGTACCACTGACTAGGTATCCCCCTTTTCCTGACTGACCTCTGCGAGGAGGGAGAGAGGAGCTGAGCAACCCGTGGAAGGTGTGCCCCCCTGTGGCGCCTCGCTCATGCTGCACCTCCACCAGATGAGCCATGTAGTCTGTAGCACACAGGACATACAGAAACATCAGGAATAGAGAACATACTGTCAGCGCTAAATAGTCCGATTTATACACAGAATCTTCAGGAATAAATCATATGAGCACTAGCTACATAACTGAGGCAAACATTATCCACGTGGAATAGAAATAGTGTAGTAGGATAGTTTGTGGTCAAGCTCTCTCACTCTTGTCCATTATGTTCTGTTCCAGTGTCTGTGAGTCGTGGGACACGGCCTGGTCCAGGTACTGCAGCAGTTTACTCATACTGGACACGGGGATGCCAAACGACTGGACAAACAGCAGCAGCTGCTGGGGCTCCAGATCCTGCAGCGCTGCAGAGGACAGACATTGTATCATGAATACCAGAATTATATTTTTACATTCGGTCGTATTTTACTCTGTTAGGCCTACACCATGTACACTTCTACTTGCATGTATTTAATGTGTTTGGACTAGTACCTGCATCCACCAATCGTGCGACCTCTGACCGGATCATCCGCAGCTTCAACCAATCAGGTAGCAGCAGGGCCTCCTCAGAGGTGTCCACCAGGAAGGCGGTGGGGAGGGGTTTCTTGTCGGGGAACCAGATGTCCAGGAGGTTGAAGAAGTCACTCTCCTCTGAGAACAGAGACACATGAATCATACAATACACTGAAACAGACACTGAGGTACAGTAGACAGGCCGTGTTTGTAACAACAAGTGTGGTATTCAGAGATACATACCTTTGGGTGGCCCGAGCGTTAGGAGAATGACCATGGCATGGACAACCAGAATGTGCATGGTGGCTGTCTCCCCTGTGGTCCAACGCAGAAACACCTGGTCCTGAGATTCTGACTATAGAGTTCAATAGAAAGGGTCAAAGGAGTAATGTAATTTCAGTGACAACTGTATTGACAGCAAGCACCAGTAGTTGAAATGGGTCTACCAATATGAAACCATCAGTCAAACCATCTTCCATTTAGATGTAGAAAACCTAAGGTTACCCCCACCCCCCCCCCCCAGTAATGATCCAATCCTCACCCAGCTGTAGAGGTCCTCTCCCTCTTTGGTCTTCCTCATCCTCCTGATGTAGTTGGAGAAGATGGAGATGAGGGCTGAGAGCACAGCGTCTGACTCAGACCGGCAGGAGTACTTGGAGAACAGGCTGTTCATGATGGTGGAGCGCTCGACAATCAGACGGGCCACATCCTAGAGGATCCCAAATCAAACCCATCTCAGTATCTAACTATGAAGGCAATACAGGGTCATGTTCAGTGGGGAAGAAAACGTTTTGAAACTACCTGAACTTGTTCAATAAGAACACAGACTTTTGTTCTCCGTGCAAAACGTTTTCCTACGGGGTGCTCGACTGAACACACAACCCAGGTAAATAATAGGAGGTATGACTGAGGATAAGAGGTGTCAGGGATACCAGAGCGAGGTCGTTGTGAGACGCCTGCTCCTCCACTGGTGCATGCTGGGACAGGTAGATGAGGTAGGCGCTGATGGTCTGTGGGTCTGTCTCCATGTGGATAGCCTGGGGAAGAACAGAAACACAACACACATTCTTACCACATATCCTTCAACTCAGTGTCAGCTACAACCTGACGATGAAGCTAAATACGGTTCACATTGGTACGAACGATCTAGACCAGTTCCCCACTGACCTGCTGCAGAGCTGTGGAGGTCATGCCCCGGACGCTGTCGAACAGGGGCAGCTTGGGGAGGTCCTGCAGGAGCCACTGGTACCCTGGCAGGAGCTCAGCATCTCTGGAGTCCTCCTCCATGGGCTGGTCCCTCTCCTCTCCATCCTTCAGACCCCCCTCAGTCAACACCAGAGACAGACCCTGAACAGCAGCAGAACAACCAAAGTAGAAGAATACATCTCATCAGTAAATCAATTAAACACTCATATTAGTGTGTGTCCTGTCTCTTATAATGTACCTTCATAGCCAGGACTCTTGATGCCACTTGAGAAGAGCTGAGGCGGCGCAGGAAGTAGTCCAACACCTCACACGTGGTCTGTTCGTCAGCTTTAGGACCCAACAGCAGATCCTGCAGCCGTCCAAGGAGCTGCCTCTGCTTTTGTTGCCTCTGGTGTAGCGAGAGAGACAACAGAAAAAATGGCATTTGTTGGTTTGTGTGAATGAAATAAAACGTGACAAGTGTATCCTTTGAGATGCTGGAGTCAGTGATTTCTCTGACCACAAAAGCCATTCAAAACAAACAAAAATATGATAGCTGTTAAGAAACGGCAGCATACCTGTCTTTTCTTGGCTCTCTGCTCTTTGCTCTCTCCTTCCTCGTCATCCTCGATTGGCAAGTTGTCATCTGCAGCATCGTGAAGCAGGAATTCACACAGGCACTGCACGGGCAGCACATCCAAGGACCCCTCACTGGACTGCACCAGGTCAGCCAACCAGGGCATTGACTGAGAGGAGGCCTGGGGAAAACATAGAACACAGTTGTAGAGCTCCTTCCAGAGAGAATACTTTCTATTGGCGAGAGATGGTGTGCTCTTGTTTACCTGTCTCTGGATGATGTTGAGCAGGAAGTCAGGGTTGCGAGAACGACAGAGGAGGTGACCCAGGCGAAGGGACTGGTTAAGGCTCTTCACCTGCTCCTGGACTGCGGGTGGGGGTTTGCGAGGGGGGCCCCTAGAAAAAAATAAACAAGTAAGATTACCACTTATTATCAAAATGAATGAAAATGGGTTGGTTTCCCAGAACCAGATTAAGCCTAGTCATGGCCTAAAAAAGCCCATTCAATGGAGATTCGCCATTTTTAGTCTAGGACTAGACTTAATCTGCGTCTAGGAACAGTCCCTAAAAGTAGTCTACAAGGTGCAGGTATGAAGCAGGAGTCTTACTGTGGGTCCAGACTGGTGAGCTGAGACAGCAGCAGGCTGTTGCTCTCTGTGATGGTCTGCTTGGTGGAGGCAGCCGCCAAGTGGCTCTCGAAGGCCAGGATCTCCTGCTTCTCTCTCTGGGACACCTGCAGCTCCCTGTTGATCATCTCTGTCTTGGTCTCCTCATCAGCCACCGTGCATGGAGGGTAGGAGTAGTTACTGCCAAGCAGGAAAAAGGGGGGAGGAGAAAGATAATGTTCGTTGAGTAGTTAGTCTGGTATGTGTTGGGTTTAAGCTGATAAACGTTTCATACTTGTGACCTACTTTGTCATGACCATCTCCATGAGCATTTTCAGTGTGGGATAGCCGTCCCAGGCAGCCAAGCCTGGAGAGAAATAAATGGTTGATTATAACAGGAAGGTAAAACCTGTGGCTAAGGTTCTAATATATACACTGATGATTTGTAGGGAAACCTGATTGAGACTCATACCTATTTGCTGTGGATTGAAAGCGGCCACCACAAGTAGCAGGAGCCACGCTTTCCAGTAGAGTGTGGCTATCGCCAGGTTCGGAGGAGTATAGCTTGAAAAATATCAAAAGTGTTATTTACAGAAAACGACATGAACAGCAACTCAAAGCTGGCTGGCAAGTTGATTAATTCCACTAAAAGAGAGCAACGTACCCCGCAGGCAGCTGGATGTTCTCTGGGTGGTGGTAGGTGCACAGGTTCAGCACTGCGTCAATCAGTTGGATCCGCTCCACTCTCAACACATCCAGATCTACAAAAGCAAAACCAGGAAACAAGCGAAATATCACACTCTATGTGAAGTCAAATAAACAAAGTTCCCTCAACGTCATCTCTTTTCATGACATTTTTAACTACTGTAAGTAAAATCCACTTACCCATTGCTGTTGCAGATGTTGTACCATCGGACTGGACCCCGGCTGCCCTCTTCACCAGGTGGTCCGCCAGCTCCATGGCGTCGGCCGGGCCCAGAGGCAGGTCACGGGACAGTCCGATGACCAGGATACGCATCAGAGTGTCCTCCAGCAGAGGCACTTCAGAGCACAGCCGCAGGAAGAAACTGGTGGAGGCAAAACATTAAAGTGATGTCAACGGAGCAGGGACAGACAGCAGGGACAGACAGCAGGGACAGACAGCAGGGACAGACAGCAGGGACAGACAGCAGGGACAGACAGCAGGGACAGACAGCAGGGACAGACAGACATGAATAAAACAAATCTAAAACAAAGGTTCGGAAGAGATTCTCACTTTCTGTCGCTCTCAGGGGGCCAGTTATCCCACTTGTAGTAGGTCTCTGGTTGCTCCGTGAAAAGCACCTTGTGAAGACTGGGGAAAAGAAACACAAGTAAATTATTCTACCCATGTAATGAAAATAACCTTAAGTAACTATTGTAGGATGTTTATTAGCTCCTCCTATGTTTATCTTTTTGAACAATCAGTGGCATGAAAACTCCCAAACACATACCAGTGTATATAGTCCTTGGATGGCACTTTGGCAATAGTGGGAACAACAGTGTGAAGCCACCACACAGCATCCCTCTGAATGGCAGCGATATTATTCTGAAAGGATCTCAGACCATCCAGATCTGAAACGGACAAAAGGGATGTTCAAAATGCCCACATTGACGACAACCAGAGAACTACCAAGAACTTACTCTTCTTCTCTCCTTTGTCCCATGCAACGCCAGCCTCCTTGACCTGAGCTGTGATGCCCAGCATCATGGAGCACGTAAGCAGGTCTGTCACCTGGATCACAAAGCGTTCCTGTAAAAACAGACAGAGAGCATGAGCTCAGATCCACAGAGAACACATAGAAGTTATTCATAGGTGAAGAGGCACAGAAGGGCATATAACGAGGTAGGAGGTGAGTTATTTAATGGTACAGGAGACTGAGACAAGGTGGGAGTAATATAAAGATCATGAGCTCACTTTGAACTCCATGTCGACGTAGGTGGCCTCCTTCCTTTCCTGCATCAGACCCAGGCAGAAGGACTGGAAGTTGATCTCGTGCTTGGTCTGTTTGATGATCTCTCTCAGCAACGCTCGTGAGGCACGCAGGTAATCATCCTTATTGGTCAGCAGGTCCTGGAACACCATGGCCAGAAACTAAGGAGAGGATCCGAAGGGAGAGAACAGTGTGATCAATCCGAGAGAAAAAAAAAGTGTACTTCAAACTAAAGCCAATAAAGCTTACACAGGTCAATTTCTGAACCCGGGCTTGACATTAAATGTTTTAATTGTCCAAAAGCTGAAGTCACTGTAACACCATCGGCCAAAAGGGCACAACAACTGGAAGTAGGGGTGCTGAGGATGCTGCAGCACCCCCTGAAAAATCGGAATGTAGTGTACTGGGCCTTTACTAGTCCTGTATTAGAGGACCAGTATAGCCGTGTGTAGCACGGTTAATACTGGTTTGAAGACTGCTAAACATTTGGATCGCATGCTACAGGAGGGACGAGCAAAATCGTGACATAGACAAAATATATTTAGGGAGACAAATCTTTTCAAATAGCCTATTCCACTCAGGTGGAGCTGTGGCACGCAAGAAAAGTGTACTAGCCTAGGCCTATCTGGCCATCTGTGCGTCTGTGAGCGAGCAGATGGAGCGAGTGACACACAGTCAACGAGCCATGCTGGCTGTGCTCTTGTTGCGTCATGTGATGGGTTGTCATCATGGGCTCCAGAGCAACTCCGCTTTCCTAATGAACTGGATAATTACAAACTGATTTGCATATATTCCCTCATCTTCCTCTCTTATTAGGCCTAGGCTACTATATGAGTTGTAGGTAGGTTGCACACACTGCATCATTTCTTTCATAAGCTTTCCTCAGCTGTAGCATAAGTTCTTCTGACTCATCATCTTGGTATTGTTTGCTCAATTTCACTCCGTGGAATGAAAACAATATGTGATTGAGAATAGCATAGACTCCGACTTTCATAATTATTCCCATTTAAAAGCTGCAACTTTAGGACATTTAAATACTTTATTAGAATAGTTTGAAAAACAGTCTTCATAACTTTAAATTGGTCTTAATGCCTTTTGATATTTCAATTAGTTGGTTCGCAACATTTTTTTCCCAACCTCACATGCATGCATCATTTCAGTCTTATAATTCTTTGCTCAACTGTAAGGTTTGTTCAAATTTCTCATTTGATCTTTATATCTTGCTATGGTTTCTTTCTCTCTCATTATTACCTTAGGCCTCCCCTGTTTTGGTGTTATTTAAAAGCAACTTAAAAACTTTGAGATCATGAAATAGCACGCCAGGAGAAATCTAGCATGCATTAAACTGAGAGTGGCTTAATAGGCCAAGTCATATTAATATCAAATGAAAATGTGGGCTTCTATAACAATAAGACACCGTAGTGTCCTCTATATAAATAGACTTTGGCTATTGGCCCAGATCAACCGACATTCGAGAGAGAGAGAAGAAATATATATATTCGGACTGGATATTTTGTGCTGCTTTGGTCAGACTCTTACACCTTGATCACACCGACAGCCTCATTGCGTTTTAGTACAACAGAAGTACATTCCTTTCCAATGGGCCGCTGCGTTTGCCTTGCAGCATTGCATTGTAGAGGCAGTTGCGGTGTGTTCTGTGTGGTGCATACGTTGGATTTATCGGACGTATGCAACAAATTGTATGCGTAGAGGGCTTAATAGAAATGGTAGCAGAAGGTGAATGTTGAACTTTTGTTGCACACATATCCAGATGCTGCAGCGTACCATTTCGCGCAATGACGCTGTTGGTGTGATCGAGGTGTTATCTCCGTCTACATTGTTCTCTTGCTTTGTGTAAATATAACATATTGATTGAAATAGGCTTTAGCGAATAGGAATATAGGCAATTTACTCAGAATGTCAATTGTTTGATATTGTGATTTTTTTTACTTGTCCATTCAGACAACTAAATCTATATTCTGGTTGTCTGACATTCATTTTTTAAATATTTTTTTTATTTGCCCTGGACAAGCCTTAATATCGAGCACTGTGAACCACACATATTTACTTTCCCCACAGTAACTACTAGTAACACATTTTTTATTTTCCCCAGATGTCAGCATGGAATACTCCCTCACCTTAGGGGCCTGCTCTGGGCTGTGCTGGAGCAGTGTGTGAAGGACTTGCATGTTGTTGGGGTTCCTGGCATTGGACAGCTCGTTGAAGATCACCAGCTTCACCATAGTTCCCAGGTTGTCTTTGTGTGCATTCAGTAGCTCCCTGGTAATCAAAGGCCAGACAGCACAGTTAAGTGTATGAATAAAGCATTCTGTACTAAGGCTTTGAAATTTAAATGGTCCCCTATAGGATGTTCAAACTAACAATATTGAACACATCAACTATGTTGATATGCAACAACTTGTTAGGGTTGAGGTTTGGGTTGAACCAGGATGAGGACATGAAGCTAGGGTTAGGGTAAGGGTTTGTGGTTGAGGAACCTGGGTACTTAGTTGAACATCTATAAACCATGTGTAGGGGACTATCCAAACTAAACAATCATATGGCCATAAGAGAGGACCTGCAGACCTGACACAGAGCATGTAGTGATTGAGGATGACTTTAGGTTTCAGGCGGATCTTGATGAGGTTGGAGATCACCTCCATGTCGTCCGCTCCATGGGAGTTGCAGTTCATACAGAGAGACATGAGAAGGTCCTGAGCTGGACGGGTCAGCTGCAGACACAAAAGGCTTTATTATACATAACAGAACACTAGTTCACTATCAGATTTAATTTCATGCAAACAGATGCATTTACATGTTGGATTTGAGGCTGGAAGGAGTTGCTCTAATGTCCACTTTAGACCGCGATTGCCAATGAAATGATGATTCCTGTTAACTAGTGAAGGTGATGTGTGTAGCTGAGTGTTACTCCTCCTCTCACCTTTGGATTCTGCAGCCACATCTCCAGCCTCTGCACAGCCATAAGCCGCACCTCCTTGTAGCCACAGGTGGCAGTGAGCAGACGCAGCAGGTTACGGGACACATTGTCCATGGGCTGCCTGCGGTTCAACTGGTCCTTCAGGACATCTAGAACATAGTCCTCCACACTCTCAGACAGCTCCTCGTACCTAAGATGAGATGAAGAGTGAATGAACACAAACCGTCCAATAAACCGATCGGTCTAAGTAGAAGCAGACAGACAATACAGACAGGCAATCAATATATTACTGCTACTGTGTATGTAGTAGCCTATGCCTAAATACCTTGGCATAACTTGTCCATCATCTTCAGGACTAAGTTTCTCCTCCGCAATCAGCAATTCAGTCTGGCTGTCATCCTCATCTGGGGTGGAGGGGTGAGGAC
The DNA here is from genome assembly GCA_003317085.1 of Hucho hucho. Lineage (NCBI taxonomy): Eukaryota > Metazoa > Chordata > Actinopteri > Salmoniformes > Salmonidae > Hucho > Hucho hucho. Next base: position 397,959 of record QNTS01000200.1, on the reverse strand, counting down.
TGCTCCCTGGAAAGTTGACATTTTAGTCATTTAGCAGACGCTCATATCCAGAGCGACTCAGAAGAGCAATTAAGGTTAAGTGCCTTGCTCAAGGGCACAGACAGACGTTTCACCTAGTCGGCTTGGGGATTCGAACCAGCGACCTTTCGGTTACTGTCCCAATGATCTTAACCGCTAGGCTACCGCCCAATGTTAAATGACGTGGTAATGATTAAGAGTCAAATCCAATGTCACAGGATTCACACCTGAACAAACCGGTAAGTACATACATACAGTACTATACCTGCACTGATATCTCCACCGGAGCGGCCAGTGTCAGTCTGCAACTGCAGCAGCATACTCTTCGGGGGCATTTTGGTACTGAAGGCAGTCTGGATATTGTCCACAAAATTCTTACATTGGGAACTGTCTACCCAAATTCTCTCCCCCAAAGAGTCCTCAATGTACACCTGAAAAGAACATGAACATGTTAAAGAGCGCACAACAGTGGTAACAATACAGCTAGAATACAAACAGAAATCCAACAGGAATGATGAGTGGTTCTCACTTTGACAAAGATCTCTGGCCAGTTCTCATCCTCCTCATAGGCTGCCATCAGCAGGTTGCAGGCTAGCACAGACACCAGACTGTTGCCCTTCGCTTTGAAGTTGATGGAGGCATCCCGGCGAAGGAGACTGCACAAGGCCTGTCCCCGCACAGATAGAAAAGGTAATGAACCAATCTGTATAACAATTGTAAGAAATTGATTGTAAAATGTTGGGTTTCATATCTCACCTCAATAATGCCTTCAGTGGCGAAGAGATTGGGCTTAATCTTGGCTAGGAACATGAGGCTGAGGTATAATGTTATGTCAGGTTTGGCCCGGTTCATCTTCAGTTGTTTGACAGCTCCACAGAGCACCCCTTCAATGCGATCATCATTTCCATCCTGCTCTGCATTCTCAATCTCATCCAGGAGCACTGCTGGAGGGACTGCAATAGAACCATTGTGTTAGTAATATGCACAGTCACAGCACATCACAGGATCAGGATTCATCATGACCTACTCATCTGAAAAAATATTTGAATTGATACTGTTTCCTACCTTCTATGGGCACCACTGAGGGCTCCTTGATCGAAGGAGATATAGCCCTTTTGTCCACTGCTGCCACATCAGCCAGTCGTCCTAGGGCGCTGACAGGAGGGGTAGAGGAGATCTTGGGGCGCTTCACGAGGCCGGACAGGCCAGAGGAGGACGGAAGTGATGAGGAAGTCTCTCGTTTACGGTCAGTGGGTAAGGTGGACGCTGGCTTAAGGAGAACTGCAGGTGCTTTGGACTCTCCGCCACTCTTTGACCCCAATGCTATGAAATCTCCTGGAGGAGGATGACCTATTGGCAACATTTGGAATAGAAACACTTGTAATATTATTGTATGCTTGACAAAAGTTAGATGAAGTGGGTACACATAGCTAGATACTGTACATACTTGAGGGTTTTGCAGCACTAGGCCGCCTGATCGTTGTAGGCTTGGGACGATTCATCATGTACACTCACTGCCAGATCATGTACTGTGTGGGTGCAGAGATTTCAACATGAGACACACAGATAGCTAGTTAGCATAGCTACCTGGAAACTGGTCGGTAAATAATTCTCAACTCAACATCGAGACTGCCTATTTGTAAAGCATTTTCACATCATGATAACGGATTTATCCCCAAAAAGTGTCTAAAACCTTTGGCATTTGTCAAACTGAAAGGGCCAAGTAGTAACGTAGCTACTAGCTAGCTATCTAATGTTATTGTGAAGCATTGTAGACAGCGGCTACCTAAGGTTACCGGTATGTGAGTTAGCTAGTAGCTAGCTACAAGCAATTACATCGGCAAAATGCTAGTTAGATGAACAACTAAGTGTTAGTTCGTTTCCAATAATGCATGGGTACTTATGACTGACTGTTGCAATTGCAAACTATTGAATATCAAAAAGAAATAGACTCGTTCTCACTTCCATATTGTTTTCCCGAACGGAAGTTCCCGCGTCTCGAACGGAAGTCCCGCCCGTAAAAGGGTGAGCGTTGAAGAACATCAAATATGTGCTGTGCAGATCACATACTAAAAGAAGATTAGGCTATGGGCTATTAAGGATAGAAACATCTGCATTTTGTTATTATTCAAAATGTATTTTGATATTTTTCATTAAAATCATGTATATCTAATGTTCCCATTGTAATTGTATTTATCCTATAATATAATTTCCCCAGTTTCACAAGTAGGCCTAGGCCAAGTGTAATAATGTGTCTGGCAGTGGGTGTTGTTATGGGTGGCACTATTTTCCTAAAAGCTTTGGAAAAATAATAAGGTTTCCAAGAATCCTCACAATGATGTCAGGCATGGAAACATACATTACTGCTCGTGCCAGACAAAGGAAAACAGAACTGTCACCCAGAAAGTCACACCACAAAGCACACACTGTAAAGCACACATTGAAAAAAACATGTGCTTGTAATCCAGCCTTGTTATGAAAAACGGCATGGCAATTGTGCTCTCCTTTCATGATACACATTCCATTTATCTGATGACATCATTACAGTATATAACATAACATTCTGTAAACTATTCCCAAACCAAATATGAGCCATTTATCCTACTTTCGACACTGTTACAGTATTCTCCATGCTATTACATCAGACATGCTTGACACTTTCTCTAATAGCAACAAACTAGCCTACATCTTATTCAGAGACAATATTGCTGAATACCAGTCTTTCACAGCAGACTACTAAGACAAACTGAAACTGCTTCACCACATCTTTCCATAGCTCTGTAACCTGACAGTGTGTTACATAAAGTGTTTTTCATGTTAAACATATTTTGGATAATTCAGTGGAATGCTTAGTCATGTTCCAAATATAAATCCTGTGTCACATGGGAAGTCCACAAACCTGCAAAAACAATTTGTGCATATTCTGTTTCTTCAGAAACAACTCATGGGCAACTATGAGTAAAGTTTTTAAGGAGAAATCCACCCAAAACAGAATCTCCCATTTTGTACTCACCTCAGGAAGCTAAAGTCATATTGCTGTGACAATTGCAATACCTTTTAATATATTTTACATAGTACCCAGGGTTGGGTAGGTTACTTTCTAAATGTAATCTGTTAGTTACGAGTTATCTGTCCAAAATTGTAATCAGTAACTTAATTTAACCTAATCTGATGACTTTCAGTTATGTTTGGATTACTTTCTCCTTAAGACGCATTAGAAGACGACAAAAAGGATTTGAATGTCATTGAGAAAACATCCTTTCTGAATTTAAAAGTAATTCAAGAAGTAATCATCTAGTTTTTCCCCAAAAAAATTTGCTGGTAATGTAACTGATTAGTTTTTTTTTGTAATCAGTTTACATGTGAACAGTTACTCCCCACCCTGCTAATAACTAGACTGAAGTTAGTGAAGTCATCATTTATATGTCAATCATCAACAGTCTGTTGGGGTACTGGAGGTTCATTTCCCAACCTTCTGTAAACAGTAGGGGGGGGTCTTTGTCTCAGATAATTTTATCAGAGCTCAGCATCATACATCATCGGTGGGATATCGTGGGCATAAAAGCAAACACCTCCTCTGATCTTTATTGTTTAATATCCCAGTACACTACTGTGTAATATTGATTTAGTCAAAACAAAGACATGAACAGACAAGTCCTGCCTCAGGTAAAGGCTTCGACACTGCTGGAGTGGAACATGGGGGACACGTTTTTCTAATAAATCGCCACATGATCAATAAAATAATGAATTGCAGACAGCACAACTATACACCAAGCCAAACAATCCCATGCCACAGTGCACATTCAATTATATTTTTAATCACAAGAATGCTCAGGGGGGGATTACAGATGCATATAAACTATTGCGAACATAACCTGATGTTAATTCTGTTGACAAGATGTGCTCTAATAAAGCAGGTTTGGGCATTGCTTTAGAATGAGAACCACCCATAACACAACAGTAATTACTCATCTCATAAGCTGCATTTGGTTTCAACTTTAAATGTACTCTGCATGAGAGATCCCAGCACATCAATGTACAATTTAGTCCATATGCCTCTCCTGAGGAAAACACTCATGTGTTGAATAACCCATGGCAATGGTCATCCACAGAAATACAACCATACACCAACCTCCTGGCTCTAGGCCCAGCGACAGTGGGTGAACTCCATGGGAGTTAGTCAGTTCCTTTGCGAGGAAATGGTGGGAATCTTTTTTCTTATTATTTACAGTGTAATGGAGAGGTCCTCACTAAAGACAGCCTGATTTGAACCAATGTATTAATGCATATTGTCAGGAGCAAGATGATTATTATATGAATATCACTCAGTAATTTACAACCCTTCCATATAAATTTGACCTTTTCCATTCTCAAACCGTTTACACAGGCAGCCCAATTCTGATCTTTTGCCACTAAATGGTCTATGACTAATCAGATCGGATCTTTTGCCAATAATTGGGCAAAATAACAGAATTGGAATGCCTGTGTAAATGCAGCCAATGCGTGTTCATTGTTTCAATGCTTCTACTGGTGCATCTAAATTGATGTGGCAGGTGAATACTGTTGAAGCCAATTAGTCCACAGCCTTAAGGCGTGTCAGCACTGCTTATCAACTCTGTGCTCAGTTTGAGGATGTTTAATGAGATGAGCCCTAGAGTTAGGCTGTTAATGTGTATCACGTACATACACATTTTAAACATTCAGTATTAAAATTAGTAAATCATTTTGGGAAGAATATTTGATCTGTCTGTTAAAAAAAATAAAAAATGCAGTGTATGACCAGACTTGTTCTTGTAGACTTACAACAAGAACAACTGAGAAGCACGTTGTGGGAGTCCTTAGTTGGAGGGATACTACTAGTTTATTTTTGGAGATCATGTGTCGTTTTATTTTCTAAAGCACTTCACCTAAGAGAATGTCTGTCACCCTTCTCAGACTATATATTGTCTTGCATGAGAATAGTCTTGGGGCAGTAATGTAATTGGTTAGTAAGAAGGCGGAATAAGCAAGTTTATAGTTGGGCTCAGAGCCTTCAACATTAGGCAGCCTATAATAAATCCAAAACTCAAAAGAAATGTTGGAAGGACAGGACATTGGTAAAGACAGATGGCGCTGTTTCTTCTATTAACCTGTGAGGCAGTAACTTTAGGGTCAGATTACCTAAAAAAAAAAGAGAATTCTGTATTGTAGAATTACGGGAAAGTATGTGGGATAGGGATTCTCTAATAGTTATTTTGTCACCAGAAAAACAAACATTGTGCAATCAGGTGCGCATGGAATTATTGAATCGGCCTATAAAAAGCTAAACGTGCTGACATTGTTTGTGAAGTATCAACCGCCTATTTATAGTTGGATAACCATCGTTAGTATGATAATGATTTAATCTCCACATTATCTCGCTATTTTCCCCAGAAGTATTCGCAAGCTGCGTCTACCGTCTATTTCTAGCTTCCCCTAGTTTCCCGCCTCGTTCACGTCAGCAGAAAGTTATTTTCATGAATGGAGGGGGCGGTCACGAGGAATTGGTGACGAGAATGCTTGCGGAAGCACGGAGTGGAATGTTGATACATTGTTGTTGTTTTGTAGTTAATTTAGTACGGGGATACATTTCGGTTCGACTGCTGGACGCCTTTCAGAATTGCGACAAGTAACTTCAACCCGTATAGGACGGCAACTTCACAAGCTTTACGCTTTCCCGACAGAGAATATCCGCGTTCATAAGGTGAGGGTACAAGCGCTTTGGGAGATGTTGGGATATGTTTTGACATTCCTCTCTAAAATTGCTGATGCTATCACGGTGACAAGATTCGATTTTACGCTTGTATCAACAAGTAAGATCAGGTTTAACCAAACATTTAATTTACATGTTATCAACGTACTTGGTACATTTTATTTAGGACTATCTTAACAATTTGAAACAGTGTATAAACTGTTTTGGTTATTTACAATTATTTGTATGCTACATGGACAGGTGTTGGAGTAGCGTAACGCCAGAAATTATATTTTTTCACTCTTGAAGTTGTTAAAATGTAACAATTTAACATCGTATGTTTTCTGAATTGTTTAAATGTTTTATTCCATCTATTTACCCATCGTAACATTTTGAAGTATAATGTTTTACTTCTGCCTCTTAATAAAGTGTCATATTTTCAGAGATCTTCAATTAATTACTGTATCCATATCGTTGTCCACATAGCGTACGGTAGCCTACTTTTATATTTACGACGTAAGGAAACAACACGTGGTCTGGGTTTTAGAATTCTGAGTCAAAGGGCATGGTGTGGGATAGATCACCAGGAGGATAGTAAAGGGGATAAAAAGAATGAAGACGGAGTCGAGTTATAAAACGTTGCCCCTGCTTCAGACATGAGAAATTCTACGATTTGCTTGTTTTCCCATATCAAGGTCCATATGTGTGTGGGCTACTGTAATTATTAGCAAGTTTTTATTTTCCTTAAATATAGTATATACTGTAAAAGTTAGGTTGATGTTCAGTTTATTATATGGAATCTGCAATGTACAGTGCCTTCAGAAAGTATTCACACCCTTGACTTTTTCCACATTTTGTTGTTACAGCCTGGATTTAAAAGGAATTAAATTGAGATTTCACTGGCCTACTACACACAATGCCCCTTAATGTAAAAGTGAAATTATGTTTGTGCTGCTAAGGTAAGCAATAGTATATTTTGGTAGACAGATGGTACTCTTTGGTAAAAGGGGTACACTGGAATTATGTTTTTTAATGTTTACAAGTTAAGTAAAAATGAAAAGCTGAAATGTCTTGTTATGGCATGCCTAAATACACGACATGACCAAAAGTATGTGGACATTTGCTCGTTGAACATCTCATTCCAAAATCATGGGCATTAATATGGAGTTGCCCCCCCTTTTGCTTCTATAACTATCTCCACTCTTCTGGGAAGGCTTGCTTCCATTCAGCCACAAGAGCATTAGTGAGGTCGGGCACTGATGTTGGGCGATTAGGTCTGGCTCGCAGTCAGCGTTCCTATTCATCCCAAAGGTGTTCGATGGGGTTGAGGTCAGGGCTCTGTGCAGGCCAGTAAAATTCTTCCACACCGATCTCAACAAACCATTTCTGTATGGCCCTCGCTTTGTGCACGGGGGCATTGTCATGCTGAGACTGGAATTAGCATTTCATTTTTGGTGGGTAAATATAGGCAAATATATTGATAAAAGTCACCTTGTCCTAGAGAGATTTACACTGTTATCAAAATGTCACGCCAGGGTAAGCCTAAAAGAGAAACAGACCTTATTTTAAGTGTTTCTAAAATCCCCTATGGGAAAAATGTATGGTGAAAAAAGGATTGGAACCATTTCCCTGTTTGACCGCTAGCCTTTATGGGTATTATGACTCATGCTGTAGTACTCTATAGTGTTTAACATGATTTTTTAATCACTACTTAATCACTGCACCCCACACATACAAGACCAGGGAGGTTTTCCAATTTGTAGGGCACCTATTTTGTAGATGGTAAAGAAAAAAAAAAAAAAAGTAGACATTGAAAATAACTTTGAGCATAGTGAAGTTATTACATACACTTTTGATGGTGTATCAATACACACAGTCACTGATACAGGTGTCCTTCCTAACGCCGCTAAAACAAAGGGCCAAATCTACACTGGAGTTGCTTACCAAGAAGACAGAGAATGTTCCTGAGTGGCAGAGTTACAGTTTGACTTGAATCTACTTGAAAGTCTATGGAAAAGACCTGAAAATGGTTATCTAGCTATTTGCCAGAGTTTGAAGCATTTTGAAAAGAGTAAAAGAAAATGTTGCACAATTCAGGTGTGGAAAGCTCTTTGTGGAAAGCTCTTAAGCAGTGTTCACATTGGCAGTTTGAAGTCTCAAATCCTATTTATTTGCATATCTGATTCAAATCTGTTATTTTTCCTGAAGTCTGAACGCCACAGAGTCAAATATTTCAAGCCACCTTCGTAGGTGGTTTGAAGTCTGATACAAATCTGATTTGTGCCCATGTGCCTTGTCTGAACAGTCATATTATGTTGCTTGCTAGCTACTCTGTTGACAGTTTGACAAGAACATGTGGTAGCTAATTAGCTTGTTAATTGTTTACAAACTAATTGGTGAATGGGCTAGAAAGCTAAACCGCTACCTAGCTAGCTAGTTGACTACCTTGGCCAACCAAAAATGACTTCTTTTGAAAGATGGGTCATCCTATCCTTTTGAAGATTTAAGTGTTCTTACACTGATTTTTAACATTCAAGCAACTGGGAAACATCCATGGCAGGCATTGCCACCTTAGCTTACTACATAACTTCAGAGTGATGGGAAGCACGAGCACCACCATCAATCAGCCTACACCACCATGCACACACCCGTCGGGAGTATGACTGCTGTCAAATGACTGCTGTCTGAACACAACTGATTTGAGCATTAAAGCCTGCAGTGTGAGCAAGGCTTTAGAGACTTACCCAGAAAGACACAGCTGTAATCGCTGCCTAAGGTGCTTTTACAAAGTATTTACTCAGGGGTGTGAATACTTACAGTACCAGTCAAGAGTTGGGACACACCTACTCATTCAAGGAAGAAAAACCCTTGAATGAGTAGGTGTGTCCCAACTTTTGACTGGTACTGTATATATATGAGATATTTCTGTATTTCATTTTCAATTAATTTGCAAAAATGTCTAAAAACATGTTTTCACTTTGCCATTAGGGGCTATTGTGTGTAAATGGTTGAGAAAAATCCAATCCATTTTGAATTCAGGCCTTAAGACAACATGTGGAATAAGTCAAGGGGTATGAATACTTTCTGGAGGCTTGTGTCTAGTGTGGTGCTGTGTCCTATTGAATACTACTGTAGACATTCCAAAAGACATTGTTAATGCTGTATCAGTGATTTCGCTCTTTATCTTATACCCTGGTTTGACAGTAGAGAGAGTGCCATAGTCGGCCCTGGTTCAGCAAAATCTCTTTTGGAAGCCGCAGTGTCACAGGCCAATATGAAATTGAGTCTATGGGCCTGCTGTCAAAGCAATAATGTTTAGATGACACACACACACAAAAAGCTTGTTGCTACGCTGAATTTTGTCTCTGCCTCTGTCCCGTTGCTCAGCTTTATAGAATAAACAAAGAGAGAAAATCCTTATCAATTTCATATTTTGGTGCTGACTGCATGTCTCCAGACTGGGATCATATTCTTGGACATTTGACCTTTACTGTCATTGTGATTTATGTGGAAAATATGAGAGGAGTCCTTTCTCATCCAAAACTTTCCACACTTTATGAGGGCCTTGAAACCTTGTCTAAGAGGCTGCCTATGCCCAGAGTCACTGTTGATGTGTTATATGTGGTGGTGGTGACCTCCCACACCTAGTGCATCATATCCATGCTCTGTCATGAGGTTAGCATGTGGCTTGGTTCCCTATGTGATGTCTGGAGAAGAGAGAGGGTCTATCATCTTCTGCTCTCTCACTTCCCTACCCTATATTTCAGCATGACAATATGATGTATTCATACTCATAATGGTAAATGATGCTCACAGTTTTCATAGTTTTGAGTGTTCTGCGCGTTCTCTTCCACCCCCTGTACTCATTGTGGGTTTTGCAGTGTGTTGTGAAAGTGAAATTACTGTGGTTAGTGAAAAGGTATGACTCAAAAGGAAACCCAAGTCAGATATTTGTATGTGTAAACTTTTTAACTGTGAAACGTGTAACTTCATTTCCTTACTATGTGTTCTGATCATTTATTTCTAGAGACAAAGACTGTGTAATAAGAATTACAGACATGACCGATGACCAAAATATTTACAGTACTGTATGACATGTACAGTTTAACAGTCCCATTAACAAGTTTACACTGAAGCATGGAGAGATATACATTGGCATCTCTCCACAAGTGCCCCTTAGGTGCCTGTGTTGTACCAACCACCAGGATCTGCACCCAGCCCATTCCTGCTTCTCTGGATGACTTCCTGGATCTCAGACCAATGCTCTCGCCACACTGTGGTCTGGGGTGTGGCTGGATTGTCTCGAGTAAAGTGCCTTGTTTTTGTAATTATGGTATTAGGTGGTATACAGTAAACAAGGAGAAATGTCCTGAACTTTCTCACTTTTCCATCTGAGAACTTGGGTACTCAGACTGAATAAGAATATTAACAACTTAATGGAGAGCCGGGATTGGATTAATGACTGTCGTTTTTCTCCTGCTGATGTAATCTCAAGTCTCTTGCGTTAACAAGTCCTGAACTCCTTTGTTATTTGAAGTTGGAAAATGTAATTTGTTTTCTCATTGATTTTCATTGTTATTTAATGTGTACTATGGAATGGCTTTAGTTAGGTAATAACTGGACAGGTTTGTCCTTGTGTGCATACTTGACATTCTTTTGAATCCCTATGTCCCCAGTTGGAAAGTCGCTTTGCTCAGATATCTACCTCTCCTCCCTTTTCCGCAAAAAAGTTCCGGCGGTTATGCCAGCCGTTTCCTGTACTTTTCCTTCTGCCCTGCGAAACAACGTGATTTTCTAGGAAACGTCAGTTTGGGAGGGTGTGATTCCCTGCCGCTCATCCTAGTCCTTACAAGTAAACAGCATGACTCATGGTTCGGCTATGCTCTCCATTTCCTTTACATAACATCTATCCAAATGTGCTGTGCTGGAGTGGAGTGGAGAGTGCTCCACCACAGCATAGTCTGGAGGAAGGCTCTCTCCTCCCCAACTCCCTGAGAAAACAGAGGAGACATTCTGAACAGAGGGGAGCTCCATCAAGCTCTCTCTCGTCTCTCAGAGGAACGTAGCGTGTCTGTTTTCCACCGAACCCAAACTCTAAAACTAATAGAAAAGAGAAGGGAAAACAAGCAGCCAAGACAAGCCAACACTTCATCTATCACTAGGGCTTGAGCACTCAGCTCTTTGATGTGCTGTTTATTTTAGCGAAACGTCGGGCCCCAGAGCACACAGACTTGAATTTGAGCTGATGTCTGAATGACAAAAACTAAATGGAGTCACATTTCACACATTGTCTCTGGACTAATACCATAACAGGCCTGCAGTTTATTGGTTTCTAGCCAGGTCACAATCAGTGCTTAAAGAGGCAGTTATTTGTCCATTATTAATGGTTACTGCCTGGGCTGATACTGGGGTTCTGATTTAATATGCACCTTTAGTAAAACTCATTCTAGAGAATTTTAGGAAAGCTATAGCCCTAGTTCTTGGCTCAAGCTTTGAGTAAGTCATTGATGTCAATTACACTGAATGACTAAACAACAAACTATGACAAAGGTTATGTTCACTTTTTCCAACAGCGTTCAATTGGGCAGAGAACAGTGATTATTAGCAGTGGACTGCATCCGGAGCCTACAGTAATGCTGTCAGTTGGATTTGCGTGCTTTGATACGATGAGTAATTTCCTCATGATCTGGACTACGTGAGCTGATGAAATATGGCGCTGAAATCATCAGGCCTTTCCTGTGACAAGAAAATAGTTTCTATTTTCCATCTGTTTAGCCACCACCTTGTGTGTAAATGCTCCCTCTCTCATCATGGGAACTTAGGTGTTGTCTAACTAAGTTATTTGGTTAGGGAAAGTCCTACTCTGTATCCCTGTTAGTCGTCAACCCTTAATTCATTCTGGCTGTTGTTAGACTTAGATATGAGACACATCTGAATTCCAGACATTTGGAAAATTTTACAGTGATGTCTTTACATCTGAGTAGACTAAGCCCCCCTCCCAGAGATGGGTGCGTTACACAGGACGTATTCTGAATGCATTTGTCCTCCCAAATGAAACTTGGGGCCTCTTTCCTTTGTGTTTGTGAGTGTGCTCAGTCAGGAATGTGGCTCTGTTATCCACACTTCAGCCACCTTCTATGGCTTTACTTTGAGGTCTTCTCTGACACGAGTAGAAGCACTCAAAAAGGTGAAAAGGGAAATATTTATCTGGAGGACCGTCAAATGTGCACAGTCAAAAGCGGTACTGAATTGTAACGTGCCTGTTGCTCATCCTGAAAGATGATCAAAACAGGGATTTGGTCTTGGGACATTACTGCTCTTTTCCTCTCTGGAAGAAGGAAAGCAGAAAAGTGGGACCTTAAGAGCTTGACCTAGTGCCATTTGCAAAAACAGAGAGGGGCACATACATGCAGAAGGAATTTGAAGGTAACAACGTGGCCTCTGAGCTGTAAAGCTTGAGCAAGCTTGAGTGTATGGAGAGGGAGGCCTTTTTCCATCCTATTTCATGATATTCGAGTCGCACGGAATATTACCCGGGGTCTCCCTCCTGATGCAACAGTTCAAAACAGGCTTTTTCAGCCAACTTGCTGGAACGTTGTCTTACATTTTTGGCTGGCCGTGCAGTGCTTGATTCAAAGTTGCATACATGTGCAAAAATAAGGCAATGCTGTATGCTTTTCTCTACTCTTTTTCCTATAGTTAAGTTGAAAACCCAAGTGAATTTCAAATGAGGTTCAAAGGGGATTGCCAAAACAAGTATCAGATGTGATGATTCACCAAACTGGTTCTTAAATCCACACAAAACAGAAGAATCTATTGGCTCCTTTTACAAGTTAGGATTGTGTGAGTGTCCTCTCCACATTCATGTATCCTTTCATTACAGAAACATGCGGCCAGGCATGGGCTGTACCTCCGGTGTGGTTTTACCAAAAGACAAAACAGATGGCTGACTAAGAACTTATTAGTGATATGTTCAGCTTCATTGCCAAAGTCAGTGTACTTTCCATTATCATCAGACCAAACATTTTGGCATTCAGCCCCTTTCCACTTAGGAGCTCTGACTAAGACTTTCGATGCAAGAACAGTGATTCTATTGTAGATACAGTGCAACCACTTCAGCTCTTCAACACAAGGTCAACCCTGCAACAGCTGTCAGAAACTGCTGTGATCAGCTATCTATATTTATTTCCAGGGGCATGAGATGAACTTGCCTAAAGGAATAGTCATTAAAACCTCACCCGTTGGGTTGTTTTATCTTGTTCGAGAAAATGCAGCTCAAAGTGCCGGGTGGAATATTTGGCCTCTTAATGAGGTATCACATGTTCACCTAAATTGTTTAGCTGGCAGAATTTTGCGTCAGCAGCACAGTGAGCTAAATATATCCAGCAGCGTTAAATAAGGGCATGTAGCAGCGCAGGAAAGCCCAGTGTAATACGAGCCAGACAAGCAGGCAAGTCCTAAATGAAATGGAGTACATTGTCTCACTACAAAAATACACCCATGACTGTAAGGGAAACTATTCCTCTGTGACACACGATCTTCAGGAACTTCCCACATATCTACAGGACTGTAAAGTTCAGTATGACCATAAATGTAAGCTTGTGTTTGTTGGGTAGTTTTACTGTTGACATAGGCATATGTTCTGTGTTATAAAGAGGAGACTCATACGGGTCAATGTAGGCCATGTTAGGTTAAATAGTACTGTATCTAAAAAGAGACTACGCAGTAGGTCTGAGGGAAATGAAAAATAGGAGCCAATGTTCAGAGTTTATGAGACTGTTTTTGTACACACTCCCTAAACTATTGGTGATCCTCACTTAAAGTTCTTCAAACTGACCTGCCCTTGTAATGTCTACCATGTGTATGACAGGGTTATGAATGAGACTTGTTTACCCTTTGGCTGACCATGTGACTATACTCCCACACCCATTTTCAGGGCGTTTCCATGGCAGCCGTTGCCTAGTGAGCAAGTCAGGGTGCTGAAATGGAGCCTTGGGAGAATGTGGGCTTTTATTCACAGTCAGGCACACAGCAGTCTCTCTCTTTTTGGCCATGGCGGCAGTCTCAAAGGCATGCGTTTCACTGTAGTGTTCAGATAGGCCTTTTTCTAAAAACAACTTTGACCAAAATAGGCCATGCCCAGTTTCTAAGCAGAGGGCTCAGACAAAGCTGTGTGGTGAGAGCTGACCTGTTTCTATTCTTGCGGTCTTGCTACGGTCTAGTGAACTACATTGTGAGGGCCCTCCCTACAGCAGCAAGTAAACAGGTTTGCCCAACAGTCTGTATTCATTATCATCTTTCAGTGTGATGCTGACCTCTGCTGGCAGTCTCTGTTACTAGAGAATCTACTGAGCTGGTTACAGATGACGTAACTAACTCAGGAATGTTGTTGTGGGATCTCAATAGATTTCTTTGGAAAGGGGAGTGGCTTCTTAAGATTGCTGTATCTGAACTTGGCTACAATGACAACCAACACTTTAATTTCACAACGAATACACTATATTATGCATACAAATATATTTGAATACATTTTTTTTATTCCAATCCCAATTTTCCCTTCTTTGTTTTCCAGTGTGACGTCTGTGGGATTCTGGCCAGTTTATGCATGCAGGGTATGACGACTCAGTTTAAAGCAAACAAGACTTTAAAGGTAATTTTGTATTCGTACACTGTATCTTTAATGTGAATGATGTTCAGGAAAGGTCCAGAATCTCATCAATGGCTGTCTCTGTTGCAGGTTAAGAAGGAGGTGGGTGAGAATGCTCCGGCCCTCAGTGATGACGAGCTGGTGGCCATGTCGGTGCGCGAGCTCAACACACACCTGCGCGGGCTGACCAAGGAGGACGTGGTGCGGCTGAAGCAGCGGCGGAGGACCCTGAAGAACCGCGGCTACGCCGCCAGCTGCCGCATTAAGCGGGTCACCCAGAAGGAGGAGCTGGAGAGGCAGAAGCAGGAGCTGCAGCACGAGGTAGACAAGCTGGCCCGGGAGAACGCCAGCATGAGGCTGGAGCTGGACGCCCTGCGCGCCAAGTATGAGGCACTGCAGTGCTTCGCCCGGACTGTCACCTGCGGGCCTCTCTCCCCAGGCAAGGTGGCCACCACCAGCGTCATCACCATCATCAAGTCTACAAACAACCACAACTCCAGCCCAACCTCCTTCTCAGCTCCCTCCTAGTGCTGACAGGACTGGGCTCTCGTCTCCCCGTCCTGCCTGGTCCTTACCGGTTCCGACCCGATCAAGCCTGAAACCAATGGCACCCGACCCGTGCTGAGAGGAAGCTCAGTAATTAGACTGAGGGAAGGGGGTGGGGTGGCCACTAGCTCTGTGATGATAACAACATGATGCT
Source organism: Hucho hucho (assembly GCA_003317085.1). NCBI lineage: Eukaryota > Metazoa > Chordata > Actinopteri > Salmoniformes > Salmonidae > Hucho > Hucho hucho. Next base: position 382,884 of record QNTS01000200.1, on the reverse strand, counting down.
GCATTCATTCTCTACTCTCTTTCTCTTTCTCTCACATACTGTACATAATCTACATTGTCTGTGCACTGTGCTACAACCTCCCCAGCACCGGCAGGGCATTGGGCCTCTGACCCTCTCTCCTTGACTGATGGCAGAGATTAGCTCATACTACAGTGTGAGTGGGTACTTGATATTATACCCCGCGATGGCAGCACTGGTCTGAGACAGCTCTGATGCCTGTGGTATCTTGCATTTACAGAGTATAAAGTAATATATTATTGTAATAATTACCGTATTAATACATTATGAATATTTAAAATAACAAACTAAAAACGCTGAACAAAGCCTAAAAGCCTTCTTTCTTCTGTATATGAAAGCATATACTAATGTCTCAATGGACATTGAGGCATTGAAGCTTTTGCCTTAAACTGATCTAGGAATGATCTCTCAGTAATATTCAATTTTTTTTGTCACTCTCAATATTTTAAGCTTTTATATTTCCAATTTCAAGGGCAGCTTGAAAACCGTTAAAAATATATATTTGATAACTGACCAAGCATGTTTAGCTGGATGAACCAGGCCCTTTTGACATTGGAAAACTTATCTGGTTTAGACTGTAGATTAGACTTGCAGGTATATAGCATTATAGCATAGCCTACATAAAAGAATACAAACACACTCATGGGTTATCCTCCTTACAGCTGTGAGGAACTACATCTACAGTACAAGTAAAATTCAAATTAGGCCACGTCAGACAAATGACAGATCATTGAACGGCACTTACTATGAAACTGTTAGATCACGGTGTAAAAGTACCAAAATCATTTGCAAATGTTAAAAATCATATAGCTGCAAAAATACATCTAAAATCATAGGACACCTGAAGCATCTTTTTGGGAAATATCGCAGTCCATTCTGGTATTACTTTAGCAATGGGAGATTGTATGATGCTGATCATAGTTTGTGGTCTATCCCAGAATTGCTAAAGTTGCAGCCAGTTTATAACTATTGCCAAGGGTGGCATATTTATTTTATGTTATTAAGACAAGCAGTTACCTATGATTTTTTGCCTCTGAACGTTCCTCTCCATGCTATGCCATATCTCATGGTAGGTAATCCATATTGGATGTAGTGATAATGGGAGCTGCCTTGACAAATGAAATGCAATTCAATGAATTCCTGTATATTACAGACTTAAGCTAGAGCCTCTATTTTAGTTTCAATGCAAGAGAAGGAAAATTGAAGCTCAACTGCCTCCTGTCACTTTACATTGAGAACTCCGTCCTCTTAGAAATCATTCCTACTGTTGGGTCGTCTGAAAGTGCTGCTGCCGGTGTTGGTAACTCTGAAACAGTAGACATTGAACATAAATGCTTTCGACACAGACTCTTGGGTAAGAGGAATCCCGGCATAAAACTCAAGAAAAGAAACTCTAGGAATGGTGTCATGACCAAATCCAATGGCACATTAGCTTCAAATGTTACCCATAAACAAGCACAGGCTGAGTATGCTTTTTGAAGGTTATAAGTTTCAGTTCTAGATAATTATCTAGAATCTATAGTTTTTGCATTTCAGCACTTATCAATGTTAGCCATGAGTGAAATCTAGAGTTGGCTATTGTCAAGGTTTTCTCTTACCCCAGTGGACATGACTTTTCCTCTTCCCCTGTTTCTTAGCTGTTAAGAGCGCTAAGGGGGACTTTGCTGCTGTATGGCCCTCTGCTATTTCAGGCAGGGCCATTGCTGTGCTCTTATCATTCTCATGTTTTCATTTGGTATATTTGTTATTACACTTTAATTCCCATGTTTTTATATATGTGTGTATTTTTCTATAATTGTTGCTTTATTATAGGCATATTAAATACCTGGGAGTGGTGTGATCTTGTAATCGTCCCCTGACGTAACATGATTCTTATTTACTGGCCTATCTCAGCAGGATAGTTCAATTATTATCTATAGCATCAATTAAATCATAAGGAATCTATTCTGCTGACTTTATAGTTGTATTTGTGTCTTTTAAGGTCAGTTCATAATTATTACTTGCAAACTACCCTCAGCTAGTCTGCAAATTAGGCTGTCTGTGTTTACAGTCACGACTGTTTTAGAGTAGGTGGATTGGGTATATTTTGATAGGAAAGACTTACTTTGGTAGCTAATTGCCATATGCCCAGATGATATTATAAGGAAGTTACGTTTTGTATCACATTGCTAAACTCCAAGACTTTTGAAGTTTGAGTTGATGATGCTTTGTGACAGCTATGAAACAGATACACGTATTACAATTTGGAGGAGAATATACAGCAGAATGCAGCACAGCAGAATGCAAGTTATGAAATTAAAGTTGAGGAAGTGAAAACACTTGAATTATTTAGCACCCTTTTCTGAGCTTTACACTGACCTCTGCTGGTAGTCTTTATAAATGCTGTGAATAAGCACATTATTATTGATCAAATTGTTTTGGAGACTTTTGCAGTCCAAATGCATATCAATTTATAAGACGTTTATCCGTTAGTTATTGCTTTCAATTTCATTCAATTCTGTTCTAAACAAAGCCACAATACTGTCTATATATTGTATGACTCAAATTTGAGTGCAAAACATATACTTTTGTGTCCAAATAAACATCCAACAAAGTAGATGAATTTCTATGTACCCCAAGCTGCATTTTCCTCCCTAGTTGTATTGAAACTCACTAAAGGTTCATACACATCTACACATAGCTCTGCCAGCTGAAGATGCAGTATGGAAGCACTAGTAGTTATGCTCTTCCTGCACAGCAGGTGGCTGTGTTATCCCTCAGTACCCTCCATCTAGAAATAAAGAACTTTGCTCCTAGAGTTTGATTGAACATTGACGATGGCAAATTCATATGCACAGGGCAGTGTAATGAATGAAACTGCTAGCAACTAGAGGGCAATGTAGATAAGATGTATTTCTGCCATGGTTGATTGCATCTTCTTTTATATGAGCCATTATAATGCAACGGAAATTGGGTAGATAGTTCAGAAACCAAGTGGGCACTTTTAAATGTTTATCTTGTACGTTTTGCTATATGTTGCCTTTTTAGGCTGGCGCGGTTAAATTATTGTATATTCTTCACCTGATTATATCTACAGTATGTTTTATGTAGGCATACACATCTTTCCTATATTTTCTGTCAGTCCTACAAGCTATTTACCATCAACGCACATAGAACATACATGTTAAATGTCCTATGTTCAGCAGATGTACTTATACATTTGTAAAAAAGTTCCATGACATATAAAGTATGCTGCTCCAAAATAGTACTTTGTATACGTCAACATTCAAATGAGTAAACAAGGTGGTGGTGGGTGTAAGAATAACAGTTGTAATACAATGGATGTTATACNCGGGCGTTTCCTGTTTTAGTTTCTGTTTGTAGGCTGGGAGCAACAAAATGGAGTCATGGTCAGACTTGCCAAAAGGAGGGCGGAGAATAGCCTTGTATGCATCACGGAAGTTGGAATAACAGTGGTCCAGGATTTTACCAGCCCGGGTGGCACATTGGATATGCTGGTAAAATTTCGGGAGCCTTGTTCTTAAATTAGCCTTATTAAAATCCCCAGCCACAATAAATGCAGCCTCAGGATATGTGGTTTCCAGTTTACATAGAGTTCCATGACATATAAAGTATGCTGCTCCAAAATAGTACTTTGTATACGTCAACATTCAAATGAGTAAACAAGGTGGTGGTGGGTGTAAGAATAACAGTTGTAATACAATGGATGTTATACTTTCACTCACCATCTTCCACCTTGTATCACACAATTGTATGTTAACTATAAAAAGAAATTCTCGTGTGGACTTTCACAATGAATGGGATCTCAAGTTTTAATACACAGCCACAACGACACTAGATTAGATTCTAATTTGTCTAGTTTGTTTTAGTTAATGAGGCATGATGATAGTTCTATTATACTGATTTCTAGCTGATGGTGAGTGTAAATTAAATAATAATGAGGCAGCACTTTGAAGAGAAACCGTACTATTCGTGACCTTTCATTACTCTGCTACTAGTATGTATTTTATTTGAACTTCAATATTTATTTGATTGATTTTCCGTCATTTGTATTTTCAACATCTAAATTATTTTATTTACATTCATTTATTTACTTTTTGCATTTAATGAAATACCCTCCTGTAGAAATAAAATACTTTTTGTTTCTGATTCGATTAAAAACAAGGAGGTAAATTATTCCTGTAAATAGACGCCTGCTGTGTCTGTTTTAGTACTTTTAAATTATTTTTTTTTCTCATAAAAAAAATGTGTCTGTTTAACTCCTTGAATGATTTCAAACACTACAGAGTGATTCCTCACGAAACCAAGACAAAAAAAGACCCAGATTTTGGGGGGATTTTCACAAACTTTAATCCCTAGAAAGGTTCTGTGTGGGAAGGATTGTTGACAAATATTTGACATTTGTATCAAAGCATAATAGAGAAATAATGAATCAATTATATTAATAGCAATTTGGCCTTACCCAGACCTCCTTTAAAGGTGCTACACATAGGATTTTAGTTTTTTCGAATTTTTGCATTGTAATTTCAGAAAATGTCCATAATATAAGTGGCCAATGTAGAAGTCGCTGTCATATCCTGGTTACAAATATTCAACACGTTTCGCTCAATTTCAGTAAGTGTTGTAAGAGTTACCAACTGAGTGAATGTGAAAATGGACAAAAATTGGTCGCCTTCTGTTGGTGATTTTCAGGATGTGCAATGATACAAGTAAAAGGAGGGCTGTGATTGGTTACATTGCCTACTGTACCAATTTCTCTGTAGAAAAAGGGCCATAACTTTAAAACTAGCAGAGATCCCACTCTGGAAAATGATATGCCCATAAAGAATATTATGCTCAATGATATATACAAATATTTGCATGTTTTCTATATTCATCTTAATTTTTTCTATATTAATAAAATAATGTAAGAAAAAATCTAAATACTACCCATCTGGTCTGATGAAACTAAGATTGAACTCTTTGGCATGAATGCCAAGTGTCACTTCTGGAGGAAACCTGGCACCATCCCTACGGTGAAGCATGGTGGTGGCAGCATTATGCTGTGGGGATGTTTTTCAGCGGCAGGGACGGAGATACTAGTAATGATGAACGGAGCAAAGTACAGAGAGATCCTTTATGAAAACCTGCTCCCGAGCACTCAGGACCTCAGACTGGGGCAAAGGTTTGCCTTCCATCGGGACACCAACCCTAAGTACACCAACCCTAAGTACACAGCCAAGACAACGCAGGAGTGGCTTCAGGACAAGTCTCTAAACGTCCTTGAGTGGCCCAGCCAGAGCCCGGACTTGAAACCGATTGAACATCTCTGGAGAGATCTGAAAATAGCTGTGCAGCGACGCTCTCCATCCAACCTGACAGAGCTTGAGAGGATCTGCTGAGAAGAATGGGAGAAACACCCCAAATACAGGTGTTCCAAGCTTGTAGCATCATACCCAAGAAGACTCGAGGGTGTAATTGCTTCAAAAGTTGCTTTAACAAAGCACTGAATAAAGGGTCTGAATACTTACGTAAACGTGATACTTTATTTTTTGTATATAAAAAAGTTTTTTCCTTTTTCATTATGGGCTATTGTGTGTAGATTGATGGGAGAATTTTTTTTAATCCATTTTAAAATAAGGCTGTAATGTAACAAAATGTGGAAAAAGTCAAGGGGTCTGAATACTTTCCAAATGCACTGTATAAATGCAACATGTAAAGTGTTAGTCCCATGTTTCATGAGCTGAAATAAACAATCCCAGAAATCTTCCATATGCACAAAAAGCTTATTTCTCTCAAATCTGGTGCACAAATTTGTTTACATCCCTGTTAGTGAGCATTTCTCTTTTGCCAAGATAATCCATCCACCTGACAGGTGTGGATAATATCAAGAAGCTGATTCAACAGCATGATCATTACACAGGTGCACCTTGTGCTAGGGACAATAAAAAGCCACTTTAAAATGTGTAGTTTTGCACACAACACAATGCCACAGATGTCTCAAGTTTTGAGGGAGCGTGCAATTGGCATGCTGACTGCAGGAATGTCCACCAGAGCTGTTGCCAGAGAATTTAATGTTTATATCTTACCATAAGCTGCCTCCAGTGTCGTTTTATAGAATTTGGCAGTGCGCCCAACTGGCCTCACAACCATGTGTAACCACGCCAGCCCAGGACCTTCACATCCGGGGGTGGGGGTGCTGAGGAGTATTTCTGTCTGTAATTAAGCCCTTTTGTGGGGGAAAAACTCAATTTGATTGGCTGGGCCTGGCTCCCCATGGCTGCACCCCTGCCCAGTCATGTGAAATCCATGGATTAAGGCCTAATTTTGTTTATTTCAATTGACTGATTTCCTTATATGAACTGTAACTCAGTAAAATCTTTGCAATTGTTACATGTTGTGTTTGTATTTTTGTTAAGTATGCATTGTGCATTATTAAACTATAGAAAAAATATATATATTTGCACATCCAATTTATCAGGTGCAGGACAGAAGAACATATCAAAGACAAAAGGAATGTGCACAACTCTGGTATGCTCCCATGGTGATTAAATCAGATGAACAATAAAGACAAAGTTTCAATCAGAGTTGGATCTTCGTCAGATTGACCTGAGTTGCGGACATTCCTTTTTTCTTCCATATATGAACTACACATTGACACATCCAGCCCAAAACGGGAGGTTTAAAAAAAAAAACTCACCTAGTCACCAAAGTTATGAAACTCTTTAATCGTTTATTTTACATGAGTGCAAAATGTGACAAGCAACCAAATAAACCAGGATTCAGTAACAGACACTATAGTTACACTACACCTCAGTGATCACTTTATACCCAACTCTACATCTGTTTCTGCTGTCCCAGTAAGGCAGCAATAATTGGCACATGAAGGTATGGAAAAAGTGATTACACTACACTTAATTTCCCTGACTTAAATGCATTTCAAAATTCTAGGGTAGATGGTGTCCCACTATCACAATTTGCCACAAACAGAAACAAAATATATTATATATTTTCTAATGACATGAAACCAACTTAAATATCATGAAATATCAAACTGATCTGCAGAAATCACTGAAAACACATTGTTAATACTACATAGCTTATTTACAATATAGCAATTTATCAAACTTTGTCATTAAGCTAAACATAACAGCAGACATGTCTTAAAAATTAGAACATTTAGACCAAATTACACTACATAATTCAACATTTAAACCAATCAAACAATTGCTGTACAAATGTTATCTTCAGTGAATTGAAAGGAACAATAATACGAACATCAGAAACTATAAAGGTTCTACTCAAACTATTTACAATACTGCACGTTTTTTAGGGTTAACATTGTAGAGCTCTGCTGAATTATACACTGAAATCCATGCTGAGAAAATTAATGAGAATACCACAACCCTCCAAGTTGGTGGGAGTCGGCCTTTTCCTCCAATTTGTCTGTGGCATGTTAGATACAAAGGATTTCAAAGCGCAAAAGTCTAGAGTTTTAAGTTCCTGCTCCAAAGTCAGTTGTGTCTTTGAAAAAATAATTCAGCTCGTCGGGAGACCCAACAGAGGACTGCTGAGCAAATACTTCAAAAACGCAAATGCAAGAGATTTTCCTTGAAGTGTCAGAGCCAGCCATGACGGGCACGATTCCTGGGTTCCCTCCTGAAGTTGTACATCTATCAGCACCTATTTGAAACTCACATGAATCAGAGAGAGCGGAGTACTAACTTCAGCGGCCAGAGAAGAGCTCAGTCACTGCTACGATAGAGACCAAATCAGGATCAGGGAAATTACCAAAATAAAAATTGCATCACTACCTGCCTTGTCTGAAACGGTTCAGCAGACAGGCTATTTTCCTTTAGTATCATGACTAGCAAGGCAGAAATAAAAATAATCTCATCACATAAGGTTATTAAAATCTTCATTCTGTCCCCTTCTTGATCTTACCTGCAGGAATTATTCATTAAATTAACTGTCCAGTGAAAATCCCACTTTTAAAAGTACTCTGTTAACTCGTACCCAAATAATGTTGTGGCGAAAGCATCAATTGGAGAAAAACACTTCAAAAACCTCACCTCAAACTTGTATTTCAAACAGGCTGTTTAAAACATGCCTGCTATTTCCTCAGAGGATGATGTCATCCTCTTCAGCTGGCCAATCAGCTATCTACTCACATTAACAATTTTACCTCACCATTCTATTGTTGGGGTACGCTGACACCATTCCAACACAGAAAAACGGCATACTTAAACATTTTTGGAAAGAAAACTTTCACAAATTTTGTAATTAATTATATATAGATCATATTTCACAGAAATCTGGAAACACTGGACAGTTACTTTAAAACCAGGACTAAAGTAAAGAGTTCATCTTAAAAAAATTAAATGAAAGAAGATGAAAATGAACCACACGGACGGATGCCAGGTCTGACAGTGGGATATGCTGTGCCAGTGTTGTCCTGGGTGTGGTGAGGAAACAAAGACATGGATACTCGTGGTGGTGGGCGACTCCTTAGAATTCGTCATCGGAGATAATCAGCAGGACTTTGTCAGATTTCTTGGAGCTCTTGCTGCTGCTGCCTGTGCCTGCCTTGCCGTTGTTCTGGCTGGGCTGTACCACCTCCTGGGTGGACTGCTGGGTGTACTGCTGGTAGGCTGGGGAGAAGTTGTGGATGGCATCCTGGACCATGTCCCCAGGGTTCATCGTCTCCTTCAGACCACTGGAGATGCTCTGCATGGGGGCGATGTTGTCTAGAAGAACATAACAGACATTTTGACATGGTAATTTAACTTGTTTATAGGACATAACTTTGATCTGAATATCAAACCATAGAAAATACAAGATACAACATGATAAATACAAGAGTAGTTACACTTATGAAAACTAAATTCATCCATTTTTGAAGACAAGGTGCTGACAGAGACTCATTAGGAAAAACTCCCTAGTCCAGAATCACAGTTGATACAAATCTCACTAATGAAAATTCATTGGTTTAAAGCCTTGTGCACCGTGTTCCACCACATGAGGACCTCTTGTTAGTGTTCCTCTATTCTCAGTGTTGATGGATGAGAGCATAGAGAGAGATGACAGGGAGTCTGCAGCAATTCAGTGGGCGTGAGGAAGATGCTTCCTCTCCTCTGTCTACCTTCCCAGACACTTCCCCAGCAGAGCTCCTCCAGCTGTGGGCCAGGCTGATACTTGACCCTATAATACCAGGGTGTCTCATCCAACGTCCCGGGAGCGGTCCGGTGCAGACAGAACCAACACAGCCTTCTGTTTCAGGGTCAGCGACAGTGCAGTCTAGGCCAGGTCTCTGGAGGGAAGGCGGCACGGCGGAGGGTTCCGCTGTGCTTCAGGGTCAGAGTCGTGGTTAGGCATGCTCTCCTGAGCTTCTCCTCACAGCTGGCCTGTTTTGCAACTAGGGCTGGGGCTGGCCTCAGTCAGGGTTGGAGGAGGACAGCCTGGAGGTATATAAGCCTCCCAATCCTCCACAGGCATTGAAAACACTTTCACACATGAATGACCTTCTGACACTTCCCAGCCCAGGGAGGGTTGGATGTGGCTGTGACTCTACAACTCTCAGCAGCTACAGTTGAAGTCGGAAGTTTACATACACCTTAACTGAGTTTAAATGTATTTGGCTAACAATTCCTGACATTTAATCCTAGTAAAAATTCATTGTCTTAGGTCAGTTAGGATCACCACTTCATTTGAAGAATGTGAAATGTCAGAATAATAGTAGAGAGAATTATTTATTTCAGCTTTTATTTATTTCATCACATTCCCAGTGGGTCAGAAGTTTATACACTCAATTAGTATTTGGTAGCATTGCCTTTAAATTGTTTAACTTGGGTCAAACGTTTCGGGTAGCCTTCCACAAGCTTCCCACAATAAGTTGGGTGAATTTTGGCCCAATCCTCCTGACAGAGCTGGTGTAACTGAGTCAGGTTTGTAGGCCTCCTTGCTCGTACACGCTTTTTCAGTTCTGCCCACAAATTTTCTGTAGGATTGAGGTCAGGGCTTTGTGATGGCCACTCCAATACCTTGACTTTGTTGTCCTTAAGCCATTTTGCCACAACTTTGGAAGTATGCTTGGGGTCATTGTCCATTTGGAAGACCCATTTGCGACCAAGCTTTAACTTCCTGACTGATGTCTTGAGATGTTGCTTCAATATATCCACATAATTTTCCATCCTCATGATGCCATCTATTTTGTGAAGTGCACCAGTCCCTCCTGCAGCAAAGCACCCCCACAACATGATGCTGCCACCCCCGTGCTTCACGGTTGGGATGGTGTTCTTCGGCTTGCAAGCCTCCCCCTTTTTCCTCCAAACATAACGATGGTCATTATGGCCAAACAGTTCTATTTTTGTTTCATCAGACCAGAGGACATTTCTCCAAAAAGTACGATCTTTGTCCCCATGTGCAGTTGCAAACCGTAGTCTGGCTTTTTTATGGCGGTTTTGGAGCAGTGGCTTCTTCCTTGCTGAGCGGCCTTTCAGGTTATGTCGATATAGGACTCGTTTTACTGTGGATATAGATACTTTTGTACCTGTTTCCTCCAGCATCTTCACAAGGTCCTTTGCTGTTGTTCTGGGATTGATTTGCACTTTTCGCACCAAAGTACGTTCATCTCTAGGAGACAGAACGCGTCTCCTTCCTGAGCGGTATGACGGCTGCGTGGTCCCATGGTGTTTATACTTGCGTACTATTGTTTGTACAGATGAACGTGGTACCTTCAGGCGTTTGGAAATTGCTCCCAAGGATGAACCAGACTTGTGGAGGTCTACAATTTTTTTTCTGAGGTCTTGGCTGATTTCTTTTGATTTTCCCATGATGTCAAGCAAAGAGGCACTGAGTTTGAAGGTAGGCCTTGAAATACATCCACAGGTACACCTCCAATTGACTCAAAT